>KV000092.1:18713-43967 GCA_001598015.1 Dorcoceras hygrometricum | reverse complement strand
AAATGATTTTTGAATTTCATGTTCTCTTTTGTCGAGCTGACACAGAATGCGCGAGTTCTGTGTGGATGCCAAGATCTTATTTTGATTGGGCTGTTTTCAGCACATGGACAAAATAAGATAAATGAAAGAGAATCTGGTAGTTCAGTTATCGTTTTTATCCACATTTGAATAAATTGAGTGATTTAGTAGCACGTGTTCTGGTTTGAAACTAAATTTATTTAAAGTGCTCTGATGGATTTTCAAATTTGTTTATGCGGAAAAATTTTCATCTGGTGCTTTGTTTTAAAATTATTTGAGCTTATATTATAAAAGATATGGAGAGTAATGATTTTGGAATTGCAGAGCATTGTTCAAAAAGAACGTTTAGTAATATGTCTTCTGACGAGATGACACATATTTTGCGAGATTTGTGTGTATGCCAAGACCTTTAATCCTGTTATGGGACAGATTAAGGAGAAATGGAAGAAATTCTGTAAATTCCATTGTTATTTATATTTTAATCTTTAGTAATTTGAGCAATATTTGAAGCACCATTTCATTTTTGACCTTGTCTCTGTTTTTGTCAAAACTGATATAGCTTTTGCAATCGTACCAATGCTACAAAATTTTTTTAAGTTTTAAAACTCATGTTATGAAGTGTAAGGTGCGTAATGTATTTTGAATTTCAGATTTCATCTTTTATCGAGCTGACACAGATTTCGTGAAATCTGTGTGTATGCCATTTTCTCTATTTCTGGTTGTGCTGATAAATAGCACATGGGACAGCGATTGAGAAACATGGAAGAAGTACTGTTAATTCAATTTACATTTATCTCCAAATCTGAATAAATGAGAATTTTCAGTAGCATTCCATCAGTTCTTTCAAAATGTCATCATATGTGCATATGGTTGTTCCCAAATATTTTTTCCTTTTCCAAAATCTGATTCCCCTGCTGCCACAGATCTTACTGAGTTAGTGTAGGGAGAACTTTGAATTTAAAATATTTCGGGAAAGACCAGATTTCGATCTCTTTTTGATTCCACAAAAAGGGAGAGAATTTGTTAGATCATGCATTTGTTATTCCAAGTTTTGTGTAAATCAAAAGGGAGAGATTGATGGATCTGTGCAAACAGATCCAGATCTGAGTTTTGAATTACACAAAACTTGTTATTGTGTTTTCTTTATTGCTTCTTATCCAGCTTCGATCTTTGATTCAGCTTCTGCTTGCATCTTTTCTTCATATCTGATTGACATCTGATATCGTCTTCTCTTCATTGCTGAACAGACTTCTCTTTACATCAGATCTCTCTTCATACTTGATCCAGATTTCTTCTTCACAGTTGATCCAGACTTCTCCTTCACATCTGAATTGTTCTTCTGTTCATAGCTGGATCCAGATCTCTTGTATTTAACATCTGACTCAACTGCTCCTGTATTCAACATCTAATTCAACTGCTCTTGTCTTCAACATCTGATTCAACTGCTGAATCGATCTTCTGTCCAACATCTGAATCGATCTTCTCTTCACATCTGAACCAGCTTTCATATTTTCGCATGAGACCAGTGCTACTCCCTCCGAAACGGTCCAACGAGCAAGACTCAACAGCTTCGTTGTTGACCTAAGCCGCTTTTCGGCCAAATTCCCTCGTTTAGGCCTCCGAAAATGCGATATACTATTTTCAGCTCTTGGTCTGCTACAGTATCAGATCTGATTGAGTTACTGTATCAGATCTGATACATCTCACTGCTGCTCATCTCTCGATGACGTCACGACTGCTGAAATCTTCAATAAGCTTGGATGACGTCACGACTGCTGAAATATTTAATAAGCTTGGATGACGTCACGACCGTTGAAATCTTCAATTCTCTTATCTTCTGTCTACGTTGCTAATCCAGCTGTGAACTTTTCTGATAAGCACTATCCAGATATCTCTTGTTGTATTTCCAGCTAACATCTGCATACTTAGTAGAAACATTAGAAACATAATAACAAGTTTTGTGTAATTCAAAACTTATATCTGGATCTGTTTACACAGATCCATCAGAGGCATAAAAATTTTGAATCCGGTACGCCCACTTCAGCTATTGATCTTCAAATTGTAGTGAAACGAACCAGACTCTGCAAAAAAAAAATTTTTAAATCATGTGCGGAATAAATAAACTAAAAATTATGGCTCGTTCCCTTTAAAAATTTTCTCAACATCTTTTGAAACACAAATAAATAAATATCTTAAATCTTTAAATCAACATACTGTTTAAAATCAGACTGCGTAAAAGTACTGAAAACAAACAAGTTAAAACCAACATTTGAAAAGCGTATCATAACAAAAGTAAAACATCAATGCGGCCATGGGGAACTGCTGCAGCGGGCACTCAGAGGTCCTCATCGCCAGTCGGGACATAATCCACAGGGTCATCACCTGCACCATTTAAATCTAGTGAGCCTAGAGGCTCAGCATGCCCTATCTTTTAAAATAAAAAGGTAGATAACATAAAGTCGCATGCAAGCACATACTTGTAGTAACATAACTTTAAAACATGTATGCATGGATGATCTTAAAACCTTGTTCGTACATTTCATAGCATATCATAACATATAACCTGCATAAGACATGACATAACGTAACATGAAAAATGTATGAGTCGTATCAGTGAATGCGAGCGGGTGTGTGACTGATCAGTCGAAATAATCAATGTACGTGGCGGCGCGGTTCACCCGACCTTACCTCAGGATCCCAAGCACCTACTATGCCACTTCACCATGTCGTGATCACATGGATCCATAGGCTCATAATCATACATTAAAACAGGGGATCCCCGGGCCCGGCTACCTGGCTAGCTCCCATCATTAAACTTTGCCACATCACTTCAATCCCTCGGGTTTTATCTTAAAAAAAATTCATGCCTGATCGTTTCATAGAATCTCATGATGCGTGTATTTCTTAAAATCATGCGATTTAAAAACTTAGCCCGTCAATGTATAGTTAATCCTTAAAACATTTACGTACATATAATATTACATATATAATTAAATATACATTCACGGGCTTCTACATTTTCTACTTCGGTCAAGGATTGGTTCATAAGCCTGGCCCACTAACTCTAGACTTAGCTTAAAATTGAACTTAGCCCATAACTTTAGAATTCGACTTTAACATCCTTAAAATCCTCCAATTTTGACTAATTCAAAAGTAATTGACCAATTTTGACCTTGAAATCAAAGACCAATTTTCACTCTAAAAATCAAATACCAATTTTTACTTTAAAATCAAAGACCAATTTTGACTTTAAAATAACTTGACCGATTTTGACTTTAAAATAACTTGACAGATTTTGACTTTAAAATCCAAGTTAAAACTCCAATACCCTCAATTTTGACTTTAAATTCTTAAAATAAAGTATTAGTCCAAATTAATTAAAATTTTGACTAAAATATTCGACTTTAAAAGATTTGACCAAAAATCTTAAAATTGGACCCTATACTTTAAAATTTAAAATAACCGATCAAGAAATAAAATAACTCGGACCATATTTAATATATTTTTACTCGACACTCGACTAACCGACCCGGTCCAACCAAACCGAATCAACCGGTTCAATTGAACCGAACCCACCATCAAACCAACCCTAACCTTAGCGTCGCACCACCAAATGCACGACGTAGCTTCCTGCCGCTCGTCCTCCTTGCTCCGGCCACCATGGCCGGAGCCCCGCCGGCTGGACCACCCTCAAGTCCCGTCGGTCCCTCTCAAACCAACCCCAGCCCGAACCATGGGCGCACCAGGGAGAACGAGTCCCGAGAAGGAGCCGCATGGGCGACGCACCAACACACGACGTGCGCTCAATCCTTGGCTCAGCCATGGTTATGCCCTCAACTCTCCATCATGGACCACTTCTAAGACTCCCTAGTACCACCATGAACCGAGCCATAGTCCCTAGAATCCACCTCGACCAAAGCCTCAAAGGATTAAATCAAAACGTGCATGGAAAAAATGGATCATTCATGGATCTATATGAATTGTGCATAGATCTATAAATATCACATACCAATCATGCATTAAACATTAAAAACAGATTACTATGGCGTAAATGGTGAGAAAAGGAATCGATATTACATGTCTGGCTTGGAGAAAGATGAGATCTACGAGTTACCGACGTAGAGGACGCGAGATCGGGACGGAAACCACCTTGGATCACCAAAGTTCTTGAATTTTCGATGGTGGAGTGCTTGAGGGGAATGGACGGCTACTGAGAGATGGAGGAGGCTAGGGTTTGAATAATTTTTGTGTTACAAAAAGTGATGGTGCCAAAAAAAGACCCCTAATTCTTAATTAAGAAATTAAATGGAATTTGACATGCTTGCCCCTCCACTAGATTAAAGTGTTTATCAAAACGTATATTTGGCTTTAAAAATCTCAAATTTTCGAAATCAAGGTCCCCTCAATTTTAAAACACATTAAAATCCATTAAAACATCCTGTATATGCGAAAAACAGGTTCCCCTCCAAAATAATCATAAAAACTCCAATTCTCAGAAATTTGCTGCTTAAAATAATAAATTTCATTTTTAAAAATCTAAGGCTTAAAAATCTTAAATTATTTTCATCTCGATCGTCCCTAGTCTCGTCCACGCGTCCGTAACTCAAACAGACTGAAAACATGACATGCATATCATGCAACATTAAATCATAAATAAATAACATAAAATGGTATGTAATCATCTAAAAATATTTTCTCCCTAGTCATGCACCCATATCTACGTATTCAGGAGATTTCTAGGCGTTACAGCTAGACTTGCTCTCAGAAGCTCATAGTATTTCGCTAATTAATCTGTTGGAAAAACTGAGGCAACATCGTTTGAAGTGGACACCGCCATCTAGCTCAAAACTGTTTGGAGGAGCTGATGTACAGAGTGGTGGAATTCATTCGCAATTTTATCCAAGCGTCAAGTCTACCAGCTGGGTAAGGTCTCTTAATCTTATTGATGGGTCTTGGACAGTAGTAGAGGGTGCAGAATTGAAGCCTACGAGGATAGCTTTGCCAAGAATTTCAAAACCGAAGAGGCAACTCCGCAGAGGCCATTTGTGGATTTTGTTTCTCCCATTTGTGTTTTTATTGAACCAGTTCAAGACCTTGATTCTCTAAGACCTTATTCTGCGATTGTTCAGAGACTTTGGGCTGATATTTGTACAGATGTAGTTCAGTTTTCGCTTTTTGGACATCTTCATCCAGTGGGCACCTACAATATGTGTAGAGATATAGTTGCTATAGATTCAGACTTGGATACAGAGACAATTCCTGTTGGAATTTTTGATGCATTTCAGCACGGTCTAAATGCAGAAGGTTTTGTTGATTTCTTTGTACAGCCAGATATTCAAATAATCTCTTCCAGTTCAAGCTCAGATATTTCAGCGCCTACCAGTCCAATTGCTTTTAGTTCGACTTCATCCAGTTCGTCATCTTCCAGTGAATCCCGTATTCAGTTTTCCGAAGATCTTCCTCAGATTGAAATGCCAAATGTTGTTTTTACATCGACCGATTTTACAGAGGCCACTGCACAGCTCCGAGCATCTATTGATCAGATTCAATTAGAGCAAGTGCAGACTCGAGAACGTGTAGAGGAGCTCAAATCTGAACTTTCACAGTATATTATCAAACTTGAGCTCGCTTTTGCACAATCCACCTCTCGACAGGACGTGGTCTATAGGG
Source organism: Dorcoceras hygrometricum (assembly GCA_001598015.1). Classification (NCBI taxonomy): domain Eukaryota; kingdom Viridiplantae; phylum Streptophyta; class Magnoliopsida; order Lamiales; family Gesneriaceae; genus Dorcoceras; species Dorcoceras hygrometricum. The sequence continues at coordinate 38,279 of KV000092.1, read as the reverse complement.
CTCTATTCAATGACGTCCAACGGGAGGTACAGATTCAGAAGGCTACCTTAACTCAAGAGATGACTGTGTTTCATCTGGAAACACAGGAGGGCCTCAATACTCTTCGTGCCCAGCTCTCTGAAATAATTTCCTATATCAATAGAGGGCGTGATGACAAAAAGGGGGAAGAGAGTAGTAGAGGTCCACAGCCTGAAGATCGAAGCAGACCCAATGGTGGAGGAAGCAGCAGTGAACCTTTGTTAAGGTAAAATTTATAAGTTTTGGTGATAACAAAACAAGACAAGAACTGAATCTTAGTAATCAGATCTGGACAGTCAATTATCATGGTTAACAGCAAGCATTTTTCAGATCCGAAATCTTTGGAAACAGCTGTCTCAGATTTCAGGTATCGGGTTAGATATTTTGTTTCAGAGACTCAGATTATAGAGATATTCAGATTTCAGTTATCGAGCCTATCAGATTCGAGTATTCAGGAATATTTCAATTGTCAAGTCAGGAATTCGGATTTGAGGGTAACAAGATCGAAGCTATCTTAAGTAAGTTGCGCATTACGCAAAATGATTGATACGTTGGTTACTCTGTTTGGCAAGTAATTCAATCAAGCTTTGACAGTGCAGTTTACCTTGTGCATAGCGCTAATGAAGATTCGATGAAGGGATTTGTATCTACTGACCGTTGAGAGTGGAGCATAAATAATCAAAGATTTCAAACATAGAAGGGACTCCTTGAATCCAAAAAGCTCTAGCTGAATTTCATCTTGCACAATTCACAAGCTCTCAAATTTCTGGGATAATCCAAGCTTAAAGATATTCAAAGTCCCAGTTGTCTAAATCTCGAAGAACATTCCTGTGTTCTAAATTGTTTTATCTTCGAGATATTTACAGCACTCAAAACACTGTATTCATCGTATTATTTATATTTAGTTTGTAATGAACTCGCTGTGTTAAGCAGTTCGAAAAATCAAGTTGTTTGTAATTCCGCAGTATCGTCTGCGTGTAGTTGGTGATTGCTAGGAGTTCACTTGGAGCGAGGCTCGGTGATTGGGTGTCTACAGAGTCTGTACACATCAAAGTCTTCTCGTGGAACCTTCCTGCAAAGGAAGAAGGGGAGACGTAGGATTTGATATCCGAACTTCCAGAAACAAATCTCTTATCCCTGCACTTTTACTTATCGCATTTATTTACTAACATTGTTCACTGATCAATCGACTTATTTCCGCACATTTTTTGTTAGTCGAGAAATCAGATTTGGAACTGAGATACCTCGGATTTGGTAACACAAATCCGAGTTAAGCTTGGCGCTTGTAAATTGTTTTTGAGGTTTCGAAAAATAAAAATCCAAGGAGTTCATTCAACCCCCCCCCCCTCCTTCTGAACTCCTGGCCCATTTTCGATCCTAATTGATCCTATCAATTGGTATCAGAGCTAGCGCATCTCAGTTATTGAACACCTTTTCTTTTACGCTTTATATATTTCAATATGGCAATCTCTCACAACAAAATTCCTATGTTTTCCAATGAGGAATATGACGAGTGGAAGATTAGGATGCAAGCACACTTGGCGTGTCAGGCCCCGTGCTAATCACCAAAGATTAACAACAAAATAAAGCACATAATCGTGGAAGCATAAAAATAGGGCTTAAAAATTTTTCAAATGTTTGGGCCTGAACAATAAAATCTTCATTCAAAATATTCGTATTCAAAACTGGATTTACTCAGAGTCCAATTAACAAACAGGTAGTCAAATAAACTCAATCCACAGATCCCAAAAATACATAGAAACTCAGGGCATCCCCTGGTTCGATACATAATACAAATAAACTGGGACTCAACCCAACGGGGATCTACTAGCTGAAGCTCCACTCTGCCCAGCCATATTTCCTACAACTCCTGCATTGGGCAACACAGACCCAAGAACACAAAAGCAGGGAAAGAAATACGAGGTCAAATCTCAGTACGAAGAGCACTAAGACAATTGCAATATCATAAACATGCAGTATCTTTAAACATGAATGCATGAGGGCTGTCAAAGAATCGATCATCTAGGCCAACGAGTCAGTTGGAAATAACAGGCGAGCCTCTATACCACGCACAGCCAATCAGCCAGGGAAATCATCGGTACGTGATATTAAGGTCTGGCCACTCAATTAACCATCACAGCTCGGTGGTATTCAGACACGATGAATCAATCGATCACCACTCCGATGATAGCATTGTGCCTTTCAGGCACGACACATCTGTTGGCCGGTCACAATGTGGCTCTCAATCGGTAATCAATCAAATCTCAGGCTCAAGATGTATGCATGAATGCCATGAAATTCAAATCTGATTTCAACATGCATAACTTACGTAAACAGAACACATATATACATCAGACAATGAGTCACATCTGTTCACGTAAAGCACAGAATTCACAGAATATAGTTCATGCCTCAAAATACTAACACGCTTATGCTCAAAGCTGTTAACAGAAGCTCAATTCGTACCTCAAATCTCATATTCTACCTCAACATATCTCACCAGGGCACGGCAACCTTAGCCAACTCAAGTCTGCTTCTCCACTGGTCTCGGAAAACACAACAGGAACTGCCTGGGAACTCAAATCTGTAAAGGCATCTCATAACTTAGCTCAAGTATGAACTCCTATAGCTCACTGCCTATGGTCCAGAACTCAAATATGGTTCGACCACTAAGCAAGGGTTCTAATCATCCTAAACTAAGCTTAAACGGCAAGAAATCACTTACCCAGAAGCTCAGAAGAACTGAAGAACTCTCGGGTCAACTGTCGCAAAAATCTTCGAACACTGTAAATCCTTCGCGCTCCTCCTACGCATCGATCTACAACTCCAGACTGGGATAAATCGAAAGGCCTAAGCAAGACGAGCTTAGCGCCTCCAGTCGGTCTCCAAACAATGGCGGGAATCGACGGCAATCTAACGGAGAAGGGTTCGGTGAACAGTAACTATCGAGGGTTTCTGTGAGATCCAGAAATTCGAATATGATTAATTGGTTTTATGAGAAATCTGTTTTGTGTAGAGATCCGTTTGGATTTCTAGTGAAATCGGGTCACTGGTGTTTGCTGGTTCGCAGCGTGTTTTGTTGGCGCAAATTCCATACGTAGTCGTTTTGTTGAGTAATCGTTGTTTAGCGCTAATCTTCAGAAGTTGGTGAAATTTGTTAATGGGCGAGGATTCTTGGACAGATGTCAATGTTTTGCGTTGATCAGTTTGGTTTAGTGTTGTTGTGAGACCTGGAATTGTATAAGATTAATTTGGTTGGAATTAATCTTTTCTTAGAGATTTCTGGTGATTCAGATCTCTGTTTGGATGTTTTGTTTTCATTTTCGGCTCAGATTTTACATTTAGAGAATTTCTGGAAGTTTTCGTATTTTTGGAGATTTTGGGTAAAATCTGGTTTTGTTGTGGGAGCTGGTTTTGTGGTGAAATCTGGTTGATTTGGTGAAATCCAGTCGTAGTGTGTTTTGGTAGCGCGAGATTCCAAAACGCCGTCGTTTTAGTGAAATCTGGATGCATAGTGCTAAGTGAAAGCTGGTAGCGTGTTTGTATCCAGCTGCTGCTTTATCTCGTTTGTTGTGGGCAAAACTTTAGCGTTTTGATTACTTGATGCGACGCCGTTTTGAATGTTGCGACTGGTACCAGCTGCGAGGTTTTGTTCGCGTGTGTATCGACTGGTTGACCAGCTGGGAGCAAATGTCAACGATGGTAAACTTTCCTGTAGCTTGCGTCTGGTTTCCTGTAGCTTGCGTCTGGTTTTTTTGCGCGAGAGCTAGCGACTGGATGACGTAGGCTATGCGTCGTCGTTTTAGTTAGCGCTAAGGAATCCAGTCGATGGGTTAGTGACCAGCTGTTGGGTTTATGCGACGCCGTTTTATTTAGATGGAACGCAGCGTTTTGATGCAACGTCTGGTATCAGCTTTTGAGTGTTATACAATCCAGCTTTTGGATTTGAGAACCAGCCGATGGTTTTAGGCGACCAGCTGGTGGCAAATTTGATGATGTAAACGGTGCGACGTCGTTTTGTTAAGTCGTTGCAACACCGTTTTGCTTACGTAGTTTGAGAATTCAGCAGTTGGCTTCTTTGCACCTACTGGTTGTATTTTTTTAGCGTGCGTCAATTGGTTTTGTCGGTGGGTGATTTTAACCAGCTTTTACGCGTGTACTTAAGGAAGACTTGGTCTTCGATTCGAGATATCAGATTTCATACTTAGTGATATTTTTCCCCGATTGTGTTTTTCGCTTCGAACCCTAGATACTGTTCACCGTAGCATTTCTCCGGCACTTCTCATCGTTTCCGGCCACAGTTTGGTATGTTTGAGGTAGAGTTGGACCCCTCTTGAGAAGTTCTTTCATCCTATACCCTTTTTGGAGGCTGTTGTGGGCTAGAGCAGAAACGCGAAGTTGCTGGTTTAGCTTGCGCATCTCGTAGTTCAGGTAGAACTTCGTTTATTCGATGAGATCTTGTTCCTAGCCTAGAATCGAGCTTCCTGTTGAGTTGTTGTGTAGGATGATAGCTGGTTGAGTGTGTGTGTAACTCCGAGCGTGCTTTCTGTGTATTAGTGTCCCTGTGATTTATGCCATGTGTGCTTCGACAGGTTGATATCCAGATTTCTCGGGACCTTTGATTGTAGTAATTGTTGCACAGAATTGAGGTACGAATCAAGCTTGTATTACAGCTTTGAGATAGGCATGGGGATGTATATATAGCTGTGCCGAGTGTTTGTGTAGAGGCAAGCTGTGTATATTATGCATGTCTATTGGCTGAACTATCTGGTGTATTACCTGCTGTGGTGATCTGTTGAGTTGCTATGCATGTGATTATTTGAATGCTTTGTTGTGTTTTCTGGTATTACTGTACATGCATCATGTTAAGCATGTTACTGCATCTGCATAGCATATTGAGCCAATGGTTCCTTTGTTAGCTATGATATGTTGCTCTGTTGGAGCTTTTCCCTCGTGGTGCGGTGAGGTGTTGCATAACCATGATTGAGTGCAACTGGTGGATGTTGGTTGAGTTGTTCCCAGTCCTCAGTTGCAGTGACCTGGATAGAGGTTGGTGGGTGGTTGTTTCCACTTGAAATTCCGTGCGACCTGGCGGGTGGCTTCCGCGCAGGTGCGACGATGAACCACTCTATTTTCCATTGGGTGCGATCGGGTAGCTTCCGAGACTCAGTGATGTGTCACAGTTGTTGCTTCCTATCCGTTTGGCCCTCCGGTTGTTACCGATGTTCTTTGTACCACTCATGCATTTGCACGACATGATACATTGCATGTTGTATCTGAATTGCTGTTTTATGCTGCTTTTCGTACTGGGGTTTGACCCCGATGTCCCTCTGGGGCTGGTTTGTTTTGTTTGCCTATTTGTTTTTCAGGTTTCCCAGGTTTTTCCGCTAGTCGTAGAGATGATTCAGCTGGAGATGCCCCAGGAGGTGTTTAGAGTGTCCCAGTTATGTATAGTATCTATTGCATCGGTATCGTCGCGGGTGGGATGTCCCGGGTGGTGCTTAGGCTTATATAGTTATTAGTCTGTTTGTGGTTTGTGGTTTTCATTTGTTGTATTTGGCCGTTGGTCAGTGTTTGTATTCGTTATAATATTACTATGTTATTCTTTTTATGTGTTAACTGGGATTATTTTGAGTATAATAGTATTTTAAATTATGTTTTCTTCGTCAGGCCAAAAGCAAAAATTTTTAGCCACTTTTTAAGTGCTTCCGCCATGTTCTGCGTGTTTTGACTCTGTGTTGTGCACGAGGCCTGACATTTTTTGTATCAGAGCTTAAACTGAGATAAGCTCGATTTCATTGATCACATGTGATTCTAGGCACAGTAGTTGTTCTTTGGTTTGTGCTTGACTACTTGAATTACTTGCCTGTGTGCTTACCTTTGAGTGTCTTGTAGAGATGCCACCTAGGAGAAGAGGTAGATCTAGTAGGCAAGAGGGGGTTGATTCGAGGACTCCGGTTAGTGCTGATAGAGAGGATGCCTCCCAACCGAGTGTTCCTTTGGGATTTAGTGAGAGTCAGTCTTGTGAGGAATCATGTTTTGGATTAGGGATTAATCATATTTTCATATTTCGAATTTTAGGATTTCGGGTGAAATCCGTTTGGAATTTGGAGTTGAATTGTAGAAATTATGATAGAAATCTGATTTCCTTAGTAACGCTTGATTTTAGCGCAAGCGGAGAGGTCTGGTGAGTGAGATCTGTTCGCTAAAGTTATCGGGTGAAATCTGGTCGTGTTTGGAGTTGAAGTGATGAAGTTATATTAGAAATCTGGCTTTCCTATAGGTTAGCGTGATTGCCGCGAGATTTAGATGAAACGGTGTCATGTTGGTGAGGTCTGGATGACCAAGAGTGAAGCGCTTGCATTTCGTAATTTCGGATGTCAACGCGAGTCAACGCAATTTGAATTCGTGAGGGATCTGCTAGCGCTTGTGAGAGATCTGGTCGAGTTAGCGCGTCGCGTGAGAAGGTGACACGTGTAAGTCAACGAGATAGAGTTTACGTCTGTTTGAGCGCTAGCGTAGTGCGTTGAGGAGAGATCTGTTTCTCTGTGCGTCGTCGTTTTGATCCTTAGCGTTGATTGTGAGATCTGTTTTTACCCATACGCCGTCGTTTTGGACTTGCGCGCGAGAGCAACGTATTGAGCGCTGAGATCTGTTTTATTGGAACGCTGCCGTTTAGTGTTGTGCGCGAGCGTGTTTTGCTAGTGTGAAGTCTGATGGGACTTAGCGCCAAATTGAGAGATCTGTTTTGCAATTGCGAGCGATGCAGGGATCTGTTTTTGTCGGTGTTTGATTTAGACAGTAGCATTTGAGTTGAGGAATAAATAGAAGTGTCGAACTACACTTAGAATATTTCTCAACCTGATATTTCTTATCCTCATTCGAAACCCTCGACTTTCTACTGTTCATCGTAACTTTCCATCGCCGATTTCCATCGCATCCAGCCTCTGTTTTTAACGATTTTGGTGGCGCTGGACTCCCTGAGACTTGCTCTTTCTATTGATGCTAGTTAGGAAGCCAGGGGCAGCGAGTTGAAGGATCCCGAAAGCCTCTGCGTGTTCGTGAATTTCTTGTCCCGTGAGCCGAATCTGTTTTCAGCTCTTTCGAGTTGTTGGCTGAGCATTCCTCGTTATTTTTGAGCCTTTATCTCGTTGTTAGTACCTACGTAGCAAGATAGAACTTGAGTAGAGTTTCGGCCGTAGGTATTCGAGTGTATAAGTTCAGAATTGTATCGAGTATTGGCTGATTTATGGGATTCTTAACAGATTTCAGTTCCAGGAAGATTGCTGCCGTGATTTTCGAACCAGGTGAAAGCTGGTTGTTGGCCGTGAGTTTTGCCGTGCCTTTTTGTGATAACAGTGAGGTAGAATTTGTGGAATTGAGGTACGATTGAGCATCTCTTAATGGCTTGAAGCGTGAACATGGCTGTATTTCCCTGCTATGGATTCTATTGGCTTACTACTGTGATTGTTACGTGAAACGGTGTGTGTAATTGATTGATTTGCATGCTGTTTTATTGTATTGATTTTATGCATTATGCATTGATATTGATTGGAATACATGCATACATATTGAGCCTTGACAGATTGATTTGATGACCTGATTGGGTGCCACGTTGTGACTGGTCGACTGATGAGTCGTGCCCGAAAATTCCAACGCTATCATCGGAGTGGTGACTACCGGATTCGAGTGTCTACCACCGAGCTCTGATGGGCTGACGGGCCCCGATGATCACGGACCGATGATTTCCACCGGCTGATTGGCTGCGAGTGGTATAGAGGCTTGATTTGATTTGCCAGTTGATAGGCTGGTCTAGCTATCCGATTCTTTGATAGCGTTCATGAATTCATAGCATTGATTTATGGCATGTTGCATGTTTAGCTGTTTTGATAGCTCTTCGTACTGAGGTCTTGCCTCGTATTTTGTTTTCCTGCTTTTGTGTCTTGGGTCTGTGTTACTCAATTTGCCAGTTGATAGGCTGGTCTAGCTATCCGATTCTTTGATAGCGTTCATGAATTCATAGCATTGATTTATGGCATGTTGCATGTTTAGCTGTTTTGATAGCTCTTCGTACTGAGGCTTGACCTCGTATTTTGTTTTCCTGCTTTTGTGTCTTGGGTCTGTGTTACTCATTTGTAGGATCTTCAGGTAACCAGGCTGGACAGAGTAGTGGTACAGCTGGTCGATCCCCGTTCTCTTGAGTCCCATTCTACTTTTATTATGTACTGAACCGGGGGATGCCCCATGTTTCTATCTATTGGGGATTTCTATTAGACTTGAGTTTATTGTTACCTGGTTTGTATAAGTTTGAGTTAACTTATATTTTGATTATCGATATTTTGAATGTATGTTTTTACGTTCATGCCGAAATGATTTCGAAAAATTTTTAAGCCCTGATTTTAGCTTCCGTGTTTATGCGTTTATTTTGTGTTAATTGTGAGTAATTAGCACGGGGCCTGACATTTTTGGTATCAGAGCTTAAACTGGGATAAGCTCGATTTCTTTTGATCACACTCGAGTCTAGGCACAGAGTTTTGATTTGATTGTTGATTGACTCTGTGGCTTATGTGATTTTTATCTGCCTTGATGTTTATCTGTTGTTAGCCTTACCTCTAGACTTGTGTAGATGCCACCGAGGAGGGGTAGATCTAGGCGTTCTGAGGGGTCTAGGGCTCCCGACAGTGACGAGGATGTTCATCAGGTAGATGATGTGACCCGACGGTTGGGCGGGATGGAACTATTTTTAGCTCGATTTCAGCGTACGAACCCTCCGACTTTTGCTGCTACTGAGGGCGGTGTGAGAGCTGAGGCATGGCTGGTCCAGATGGAGGAGCTGTTTGATACCTTGGAGTACGCTCCGGAAAAGAGACTGAAGTTAGCAGTGCTGCAGCTGCGGGATGACGCGTAGCGCTGGTGGAGAGGAACTTCTAGGATGCTTCATGATAGTGGAGCAGTGATCACCTAGGAGAGTTTCTGTGAGGCGTTCCGTCAGGAATATACCCCGGAGTCTTAATTCGCCAGCCGAGAGCGAGAGTTCGACAACCTCAAGCAGGGTAACATGCGAGTGGCCGAGTATGCGAGGCAGTTTTCTGTGCTTTTGGTGTACATGCCACATGTAGAGAACCAAGAGCGAACGAAGAGGAACAAATTCTTGAAGGGCTTGAGACCTGATCTTTACCGGATGGTGTTGTCTGGGTCCCCGGTGACCTTTATGGAAGCTGTGAACAATGCGGTTGATATTGAGGAGCGTTTGTTGGATCCTGAGGCTCCGGTGCAGCAGACGACTGGACGTGCTCCTCAGCCAGTGCAGGCGGTGTCACAGTCGTATCAGTCTCCTCTGGGGTCACAGCAGTCGAGTCGCCAGCAGTTTAGACCTCGAGGGAAGCAATTTAAGAAGAAGGGCCACTCGAGTTCCTCTAGTTCCGTGAGTTTGAGTTCTGGCAGTGGTTCTGGCGGTGGATTTTGTGGACAATGCGGAAGGAGACATGATACTTCGCAGTGTCGTGGATTTCGAGGACTGTGCCATCTTTGTGGTCAGCCGGGACATTTCGCTAGGGCGTGTCCTTCGATAGGAGGGCGGTCTTCTGGTCAATCGCAGCAGGGTTCCGCTGGTGGTTCTTCACAGCGACAGCAGCCTTTTTCTCAGTCCCAGCGATCCGGATTTCAGCCTCGTGAGCCGTCTAGGTTTGGAGGACCTTCTCGACCTCCGTTTCAGATTCCCGGCATGCTCAGGCGAATGCTTTGAAGAGCAGGCTGAGGAGACGCATGGCATGGTGATCGGAGGTACATGCTTTATATTTGATTATCCTACGAAAGTTCTTTTTGACACTGGTGCATCACATTCTTTTAGATTTGATGAGGCATGTTTTGGTCTCCAATCTGATTGTTTTGGGGATTAGAGATTTTGATTGTATCTTGGGGATGGATGTGCTGTCTAGCTATAAGGCTACAGTTGATTGCTTCCATGGTGTGGTGAGATTTCGCCCTGATTCGGGTGAGAAGTGGGATTTCTACGGTGCTGATTCGCGTCCGAAGATTTCGCTGGTTTCCGCCATGGAGATGTTTAGCCTGCTATCGCTAGGAAATGCTGGATTCATGATCTACGCGCTTGATAGTTCCCAAGAGCAGCGATTAGAGTTGAATGATATTCCTGTTGTTCGAGAGTTTCCCGACGTGTTTCCAGACGAGATACCTGGATTCCCTTCGAGGCGCGAGATTGACTTCAATATCGAGTTGGTGCCCGATACCGCCCCGATTTCTAGAGCTCCGTATCGGTTGGCGCCAGCAGAGTTGAGAGAGCTGAAGGATCAGTTGAGAGACCTCTTGGAGAAAGGCTTCATCAGGCCGAGCATGTCGCCTTGGGGAGCTCCGATTCTTTTCGTGAAGAAGAAGGATGGATCCATGAGGATGTGTGTGTATTTCAGACAGCTGAATAAAGCAACAGTGAAGAACAAGTATCCTTTGCCGAGGATTGATGACTTGTTCGACCAGTTGCAGGGATCGGTCGTGTACTCGAAGATTGATTTGCGCTCTGGTTATCACCAGTTGCGGATTAGAGACACTGACGTGGCGAAGACAGCTTTCCGGACTAGATATGGGCATTACGAGTTTCTTGTCATGCCGTTTGTATTGACAAATGCCCCAGCTGTGTTCATGGATTTGATGAACCGCGTCTTCAGCAAGTATCGTCTTCATTGATGACATCCTGATTTACTCGAGGAGCTTGAGAGAGCATAAGGAGCATCTTAGACTGGTGTTGCAGAGATTGAGAGACTCGCAGCTCTATGCTAAGTTCAGCAAGTGTGAATTTTGGCTGGACAGAATTATCTTTTTGGGTCATGTGATTTCAGCACAAGGAATTTTGGTAGATCCGAGCAAGGTCGAAGCAGTCCTTAACTGGGAGAGACCTCGAAATGTTTCTGAGATCCGTAGTTTCTTGGGATTGGCTGGTTATTATAGGAGTTTTATCGAGAAGTTTTCTTCGATAGCTAAGCCTCTGACTCAGTTGACTCGGAAGGATAAGAGATTTGAGTGGACAGATGAGTGCGAGAACAGTTTTCAGACGTTGAAGGAGAATTTGACTACTTCTCCTGTGTTGGCTCTACCGTCTGGATCTGGAGGATTTGTGGTGTGCTCCGATGCTTCTCTCAATGGTTTAGGATGTGTTCTGATGCAGAAAGGGTACGTGATTGCCTACGCGTCTCTACAGTTGAAGCCTCACGAGATGAGGTACCCTGTTCACGATTTGGAGTTGGCTACGATAGTGTTTGCCTTGAAGATTTGGCGGCATTATCTTTATGGTGAAGAATTTTTGGTGTACACCGACCACAAGAGCTTGAAATACATCTTCACGCAGTCAGACTTGAACATGAGGCAGCGACGATGGATGGAGTTGCTCAAGGACTTTAACTGTGAGATTCAGTATCAGCCTGGGCGGATGAACTCAGTTGCCGACGCATTGAGTAGGAAGACCCATCCTGCGATGCTTTCTTATTTGAGTGTCTCTAAAGTCTATGAGCAATTGAGTACTTCTGGCTGGAGATTTCAGCCGAGTGATCAGTATTTCATGGTTTCTACGATGCAGGTTGAGCCACAGCTTTTGTATGACATCAGGGAGGCGCAGAAGACTGATCCCTATATCCATGAGTTGAGGATTAAGGCCCAGAATGGTCAGTCTGTCGATTTCTCCGTTTCTTCGGATGGATGTTTGCGTTTTCGAGGGAGATTAATGGTTTCGAACCTGGTTGATTTGAAGGAGGCCATCATGAATGAAGCGCATTGTAGTCGGTACAGTGTGCATCCAGGTGAAAGGAAGATGTATCATGCCTTGAAGTCTCACTCCTGGTGGGCAGGTATGAAGAGCGACATACCTTGAGGCTTCCCGAGGAATTAGCAGCGATGCATGACGTCTTTCATGTGTCTATGTTAAGGAAATATGAGCCGGATCCGTCCCATGTTTTGAGAACTGACGAAGTTGAGTTGGATTCTGCCTTGAGTTATGTCGAATATCCGGTGCAGATTCTGGATAGGAAGGAGAAGCAGATGAGAAACAAGATAATTCCGTTGGTGATGGTCCAATGGAGCAAGCATGGCCGAGTCCAGGTAAATTTCTAGTTTTGCTTCGAATTTGAGTAGATGTTTGTGTCGATTTGAATGTTTGATTGTTTCTGCCTTGGTTTGTCTTTGATTTCGAGGACGAAACATCTTAAGTTTGGGAGAATGTGAGGAATCAGGTTTTGGATTAGGGATTAATCATATTTTCAGATTTCGAATTTTAGGATTTCAGGTGAAATCCGTTTGGAATTTGGAGTTGAATTGTAGAAATTATGATAGAAATCTGATTTCCTTAGTAACGCTTGATTTTAGCGCAAGCGGAGAGGTCTGGTGAGTGAGATCTGTTCGCTAAAGTTATCGGGTGAAATCTGGTCGTGTTTGGAGTTGAAGTGATGAAGTTATATTAGAAATCTGGCTTTCCTATATGTTAGCGTGATTGCCGCGAGATTTAGATGAAACGGTGTCGTGTTGGTGAGGTCTGGATGACCAAGAGTGAAGCGCTTGCATTTCGTAATTTTGGATGTCAACGCGAGTCAACGCAATTTGAATTCGTGAGGGATCTGCTAGCGCTTGTTAGAGATCTGGTCGAGTTAGCGCGTCGCATGAGAAGGTGACACGTGTAAGTCAACGAGATAGAGTTTACGTCTATTTGAGCGCTAGCGTAGTGCGTTGAGGAGAGATCTGTTTCTCTGTGCGTCGTCGTTTTGATCCTTAGCATTGATTGTGAGATCTGTTTTTACCCATACGCCGTCGTTTTGGACTTGCGCGCGAGAGCAACGTATTGAGCGCTGAAATCTGTTTTATTGGAACGCTGCCGTTTAGTGTTGTGCGCGAGCGTGTTTTGCTAGTGTGAAGTCTGATGGGACTTAGCGCCAAATTGAGAGATCTGTTTTGCAATTGTGAGCGATGCAGGGATCTGTTTTTGTCGGTATTTGATTTAGACAGTAGCATTTGAGTTGAGGAATAAATAGAAGTGTCGAACTACACTTAGAATATTTCTCAACCTGATATTTCTTATCCTCATCTTCGAAACCCTCGACTTTCTACTGTTCATCGTAACTTTCCATCGCCGATTTCCATCGCATCCAGCCTCTGTTATAACGATTTTGGTGGCGCTGGACTCCCTGAGACTTGCTCTTTCTATTGATGCTAGTTAGGAAGCCAGGGGCAGCGAGTTGAAGGATCCCGAAAGCCTCTGCGTGTTTGTGAATTTCTTGTCCCATGAGCAGAATCTGTTTTCAGCTCTTTCGAGTTGTTGGGTGAGCATTCCTCGTTATTTTTTAGCCTTTATCTCGTTGTTAGTACCTACGTAGCAAGATAGAACTTGAGTAGAGTTTCGGCCGTAGGTATTCGAGTGTATAAGTTCAGATTTGTATCGAGTATTGGCTGATTTATGGGATTCTTAACAGATTTCAGTTCCAGGAAGCTTTGTGCCGTGATTTTCGAACCAGGTGAAAGCTGGTTGTTGTCCGTGAGTTCTGCCGTGCCTTTTTGTGATAACAGTGAGGTAGAATTTGTGGAATTGAGGTACGATTGAGCAGCTCTTAATGGCTTGAAGCGTGAACATGGCTGTATTTCCCTGCTATGGAATCTGTTGGCTTACTATTGTGATTGTTACGTGAAACGGAGTGTGTAATTGATTGATTTTCATGCTGTTTTATTGTATTGATTTTATGCATTATGCATTGATATTGATTGGAATACATGCATACATATTGAGCCTTGACAGATTGATTTGATGACCTGATTGGGTGCCACGTTGTGACTGGTCGACTGATGAGTCATGCCCGAAAAGTCCAACGCTATCATCGGAGTGGTGACTACCGGATTCGAGTGTCTACCACCGATCTGTGATGGGCTGACGGGCCCCGATGATCACGGACCGATGATTTCCACCGGCTGATTGGCTGCGAGTGGTATAGAGGCTTGATTTGATTTGCCAGTTGATAGGCTGGTCTAGCTATCCGATTCTTTGATAGCCTTCATGAATTCATAGCATTGATTTATGGAATGTTTCATGTTTAGCTGTTTTAATAGCTCTTTGTACTGAGGCTTGACCTCGTATTTTGTTTTCCTGCTTTTGTGTCTTGGGTCTGTGTTACCCATTTGTAGGATCTTCAGGTAGCCAGGCTGGACAGAGTAGTGGTACAGCTGGTCGATCCCCGTTCTTGAGTCCCATTCTAATTTTATTATGTACTGAACCGAGGGATGCCCCGTGTTTCTATGTATTGGGAATTTGTATTAGACTTGAGATTTATTGTTACCTGGTTTATATAAGTTTGAGTTAACTTATATTTTGATTATCGATATTTTGAATGTATGTTTTGACGTTCAGGCCCAAATGATTTCAAAAAATTTTTAAGCCCTGATTTTAGCTTCCGTGTTTATGCGTTTATTTTGTGTTAATTGTGAGTAATTAGCACGGGGCCTGACAAGTATTCATCCTTTCTCGCCCTTGCTAATGATGTCAACAGAGCGGTTGACCTTATGGAAAGCCTTACAGTTGGACAGACACGAGTGCAGCAGTCGACAGGACAAAATGTGGATCATGTGCCATCTGGAACGTCGTCCTCCCAACCTTCTGTGGCACCTCAGTCTTTGAGTCGACAGAGGTTTAGACCAAGAGGAAGGCACTTTAAGAGATCCAGTTCGAGTTCTTCGAGTTCTGGCGGTTCTGGTGGAGTGAGGACGAATGTGTCATACTGTGGTCAGTGTGGGGGTAAGCATCGACCTTCTCAATGCGTTGGAGTGCGAGGCGCTTGCAACAATTGTGGTCAGGTTGGGCATTTTGCTAGAAGTGTGTCCTACTTTGGGACAACAGGCTTTGATTAGGAGTCCTTCGAGGCGATTTTGTCGACCTTTTCAGTCCCAGCGCTCAGGATTTCAGTCTTCAGAGGCTTCTGGTGTTAGAGAGCTTTCACTGTCTGAGCAATCGGGACTTCAGCCTACTCAGATGGATGTGGCAACTGGGGAGCGAGATGATGTCTTGATCGGAGGAGATTGTACAGGTAGTTGTTCCTTGCTTGTTAACTCTGTGTGAGTTTAGTTGACATGTAGACATCGCGCTCGCTTACGATTGTATTTGTTGTTTGGTGGTGCGTGAGGATGTTTCCGCCCCATCTCGTCTATGTGATGTAGTGTCTTTGTTCTCCTGCCGGTGGAGAAGTTGTCGTTCCGAGAGTGATGTTGAGTTAGGTTAGCAAGTTGTGAGCATGTCCTGTTAGGGAAGTGGTTTGTTTTGGGAGTGTTTAGCTCCTCGTTGTTGAGAGGATAGTTGTTACTTGTTGAGAATTTCTCCCTGAAGTGTTTCCGTTGAGATTTCCTTGATTCTCCCTGTGATCTTTAGTACTGGGTGTATCCTCTTTGATTTTTCTCGTTGGAACAGCAGAATTGCAGTATTTGAACTCCCTTTGATATCTGTTGTTTGTGTTCCCAGCTGTTGAGTTGTTTTGCGAGTTGCGTGTATCCAGCTGTTGAAACCCGATTCGTTTAACTGTGCCTTGTGTAGGCTTTGGGTATTGATCTGTGAGTACCAGGGTGTTGTTTTGGAAGACAAACAGGAATGTTGTGCCTTTTGTCTCCCTGCTGGGTTCTGTTGGCCGCTATGAGCCGAGTGGTTAATTACCACAGTTCATGAGTTGGGCAACCGCAGGTTGAGTGATTGTTGTGCACCTAGTACCGTCCATTGAGACGAGTGGGTAACTCCCATATGTTCACACCCTGTGGCCACATCTTTTTGTTGATCCTTGTCTTTGATTTTCGATTGGTCTTGAGTTGTTGAACTTCTGTGGACTCCCTGTTTCGGTTGTAGTCCCTCCCATTGCATTCTGCGAGGCATAGTTGCGTTACGGATTGTAGAGACTTTGCTAGATGTGATGCCCCACCTTGGTCTCGGTATTGGAGACTTTTTTATTTACCTTGGAGTCTTAGCGTTAATATTTTAAGGTGGAGAGCGATTAGCGATTTCTGTCTTCACCCAGTTCAGTTTGTTTGTGAGTTTAACGCCTGCCTGCACAAGAGAAGCTCTCTACTGATAATTGTTGGATTGTCTTATCAGCCCGTTTTGTCCTTGTGTTAAGGCTTACTTTAGGAAACTGGCAAGAGGATTTGGTGGTGATCCACTAGCAAGATTGCCTAGTTTTCTGGTGTTTGTAGTGGCTGGGAAGTACTCTAGGCTCTTGTTCCGAAGTTGGAAGAGTTTTCGATGTTTTTGGGTCTCGAGGGACTACGAGTTTATCGTCTCTCCCTGATCAGATGCTTAATTTGAGAGATCATACCAGGGATGGGTATAGTTTTTGGTGTGGCATTTGTTGCCAAGAGAAGTTTGGTATAACCTTCTTGGGATTTTGTACAGCGGAAAGTACAAATCTTGCTTAGCGATTAGAGGAAATGTGGACAAAACCCTGTGTTTCTTACGAAATTCTCCTTCTTAGATCTTGCTGGATTTGAGAATTAAGGGTAGGTCCGCTATTAGATTCATCAGGTTGTTTGTATGATTTGGGATAATTGGATCTGTGGTGTGCGATTTGTGAGTACCGGCTGTATTGTTATGGACACGTAGTGTGTTTTATGTGTTAAAGCCGAGGAAATTGTATATCAGATCCTTCTTTTGTGTTGAATACTGACGGAATGAGCGGGACTTGTTGGGGAACCACGGCGGATCCGGATCACGCCTCCCGGCGAGGCAGCGGAAGAACATAAATTGGGCCGGGATACGATCAATACAATTCAGAACAAATCATGCTATGACCATTCATAGGGTGTTTCTCGGGGTTACCTTTCTGGCAACTCGTGCCTGGCTCCGACCAGTTTCGCGAGGAAACCGGCACTTCACGGTAGGCGGCGGTAGATTACGTCAATCAGGTCCACGACCGAAAGAGAGACTCCTTCGTCAGCCTGCACTAGAAGGCCTGACGAGATCAGCGCGGACGGATTCTCCTCGTCGAGTTGGCCGGAACAATTTCCGGCGAGAGAGGCGGCGGCGGCGACGGCGGCGCAAGGCGGCGGCGGCTTTTGAGAGAAGAGAGGGCGGCGGCTACTAGAGCTCTTAGGGTTAGGGTTTGAGTGTTGTATTGTATTATGAAGCTTAAGTCTACATTAAGTAGACTTAATGATGGACTTGGATCGGCCCAACGGGCCCGGGTCCAACGGATGAACATTCAGTTCATCCCCATCACCGTGACTGCATCGTAACTCCGATCGCCGATCAGATCAGACCGATCGACTCAGTTTCCAAAACTGAATACCATGATCTGAAAAACCATTTTTCAGAACCCCAGTGCAAAATGACCGTTTTGCCCCTCAACAGCGGAAATCTCGATTTGACCCCTGTTGACTTTTAGGAAGTCGCACTCCCCAAAATCCTCTTCTCATGATCAACACATTGAGCTCAGTATCCGTGCGGGAATCTCGAATCCAGTACTTGTGTGACTCTCAATGGTTCAGGGATACAGCTAGCCGTGGGCCCACAACCATTGCGGCTCCGGAATCACAATTCCGGACTTGCCCATCGGATCATGGTAAGAGCGTCTAGCAACATCGCCCCATGATCCCCTAGGTATCACTGATAGTGCCTGCAAGAACCAGTTGGTCGTGGTTAGCGTACAGTACGGTCCTTTCAATCCATATATCCCGATCAGATCAACGACCATTGGTAAATCGAGAGTCGCAAAAGATCCGATAGCTATGCATACATCTTGGAGATCGAATAGTGACATCGCGAGTGTAACTAGGTAAACACATTTACCTAAAACACTTCTAGTACTCTGGCCAGAGATTTATACACTATTATCCCCTCAGATAGCATAGGATATCCACGCATGTCTGCGAGCGGTGAATACTCGACAACGATGCATCGACTCCTACATGCATCGGGGTCTCACCCAATCCCGACGCCTTATGACCCCAAGTGAGTCGGAAAACGGGTCAAAGTGATACGCCTATCATGTAGAGTCTCAATGACGTTTCGAGTCGTGAGGACTAATCAGTACAACCAAGACCTCGGACTTATCCTGGTAACCACTTGGAAAGTCCGAACGAGGGTAGTTCGATAGATCACCAGGTCACTATCTATCTACATGCTCAGAACATCACAATGTTCCCTACCAATGAAAGATGGTACTTCGCATCGCAGATACTAGTCTCGAGCTCGGGCGGCCTTATCCTCATTGCAGCCCAATCGACTACGAACATGTTCAGAATACACAATGACTATTAGATGTGTTTCATGATAGCCGTCATACCCACTATCACATCTAACATACACTATAGTGCATTCTAGGTCTTTACTCAACGCAATTGTTAATCATCATACAACACAATGAAAGTAAAGAATTACATATAAACAAATGCAAATATCATATATAAAGATCGTTTCATACAAGAGTCTATGAACCCACACGCCACAAATTGGCTAGTTGGGCATCTACTCTAACAATCTCCCACTTGCCCTAAATCCAACTACTCATCAGACGCAGTCCCATTGTTTCGCGATGTTTTTCAAACAACGGTCCAGGCAAGGGCTTCGTAAGTGGATCAGCAATGTTGTCCGCAGAGGCGACTCTCTCAATTGCTATGTCCCCTCTAGCCACAATATCCCGGATTATGTGGTATTTCCTCAGTAAGTGTTTGGATCTTTGGTGAGACCTAGTCTCCTTTGCTTGCGCAACGGCACCCGTGTTGTCGCAGTACACCGGGACTGGACCAACTCCATTAGGAATGACGCCCAACTCTTGGACGAAATTCTTTATCCAAACGACCTCCTTAGCAGCAGCTGATGCTGCGATGTACTCAGCCTCAGTGGTTGAATCCACGATGGTGTCTTGCTTGGAACTCTTCCAAGAGACAGCACCACCATTGAGCATGAATACAAATCCAGAGGTTGACTTCGAATCATCCACGTCACACTGGAAGCTAGAATCAGTGTAGCCTTCCAGTTTCAGTTCACCACCCCCATAGACCATGAACATATTCTTAGTCCTTCGCAAGTACTTAAGAATATCCTTCACAGCCTTCCAATGTAATTGGCCGGGGTTGGCCTGGTAGTGGCTCGTGACACTCAGAGCATATGCGACATCCGGTCTAGTCGAGATCATGCCATACATAATACTACCTATTGCCGAGGCATATGGCAGACGTGTCATACTCTCTATCTCCTCATCTGTCTTTGGACACATAGACTTAGATAGAGTGACCCCGTGGCACATAGGTAGGTGTCCTCTCTTGGACTCTTCCATAGAGAACCTCTTAAGTATGGTATCGATGTAGGTAGCTTGGGTGAGTCCGAGCATCCGTTTCGATCTATCCCGATAGATCTGTATTCCAAGAATATAGGATGCTTCACCCGATGTCCTTCATCGAGAATCTACTAGACAACCATACTTTAGTTGACTGCAACATTCCTACATCATTCCCAATGAGTAGAATGTCATCAACATAAAGTACCAGGAACGTCACAGCGCTTTTAACTACCTTCTTATACACACATGGCTCCTC
>KV000087.1:103652-121288 GCA_001598015.1 Dorcoceras hygrometricum | reverse complement strand
CCCGGTTTGACTCCTATTGACTTTTAGGAAGTCGCACTTCCCGAAATCCTCTTCTCGTGC
The DNA here is from genome assembly GCA_001598015.1 of Dorcoceras hygrometricum. Taxonomy (NCBI): domain Eukaryota; kingdom Viridiplantae; phylum Streptophyta; class Magnoliopsida; order Lamiales; family Gesneriaceae; genus Dorcoceras; species Dorcoceras hygrometricum. Next base: position 121,228 of record KV000087.1, on the reverse strand, counting down.
TCAACACATTGAGCTGAGTATCCGTGCGGGAATCTCAAATCCAGTACTTGTGTGATTCTCAATGGTTCAGGGATACAGCTAGCCGTGGGCCCACAACCATTTGGCTCCGGAATCACAATTCCGGACTTGCCCAACGGATCATGGTAAAGCGTCTAGCAACATCGCCCCATGATCCCCTAGGTATCACTGATAGTGCCTGCAAGAACCAGTCGGTCGTGGTTAGCGTACGGTACGGTCCTTTCAATCCATATATCCCGATCAGATCAACGACCATTGGTAAATCGAGAGTCGCTATAGATCCGATAGCTATGCATACATCTTGGAGATCGAATAGTGACATCGCGAGTGTAACTAGGTAAACAAATTTACCTAAAACACTTCTAGTACTCTGGCCAGAGATTTATACACTATTATCCCCTCAGATAGCATAGGATATCCACGCATGTCTGCGAGCGGTGAATCCTCGACAACGATGCATCGACTCCTACATGCATCGGAGTCTCACCCAATCCCGACGCCTGGTGACCCCAAATGAGTCGGCAAACGAGTCAAAGTGAGACGCCTATCATGTAGAGTCTCAATGACGTTTCGAGTCGTGAGGACTAATCAGTACAACCAAGACCTCGGACTTATCCACTCGACAAATGGTAACCACTTGGAAAGTCCGAAGGAGGGTAGTTCGATAGATCACCAGGTCACTATCTATCTGCATGCTCAGAACATCACAATGTTCTCTACCAATGAAACATGGTACTTCGCATCGCAGATACTAGTCTCGAACTCGGGCGGCCTTATCCTCATTTTGACGGCCCAATCGACTAGGAACATGTTCAGAATACACAGCGACTATTAGATGTGTTTCTTGATAGCCGTCATACCCACTATCACATCTAACATACGCTTTAGTGCATTCTAGGTCTTTACTCAACGCAATTGTAAATCATTACGCACATAATGAAAGTAAAGAATGCCATATAAGAAAATGCGAATATCATATATAAAGATCGTTTGTACAAGAGTCTATAAAACCCACACGCCACAAGTTGGCTAGTTGGGCATCTACTCTAACATAGACAACCATACTTTAGTTGACTGCAGCATTCCTACATCATTCCCAATGAGTAGAATGTCGTCAACATAAAGTACTAGGAACGTCACAGCGCTTTTAACTACCCTTTTATAGACACATGGCTCCTCGGGATTCTTGATGAAACCAAATTCCTTAATTGTTTCATCGAATCTCAGGTTCCAACTTCGCGATGCTTGTTTGAGACCGTAGATCGATCTCTGAAGCTTGCATACCTTATGCTCGCTTCCAACAGATGTGAAACCCTCATGTTGCGTCATATAGATCTCTTCCTTAATGTTTCCATTAAGGAACGCAGTTTTCACATCCATTTTCCATATCTCATAGTCGTACCATGCGGCTATGGCTAACAATATTCTAATTGACTTGAACATTGCGACTGGCGAGAAGGTTTCATCATAGTCAACACCTTGCCTTTGAGTGTAACCTTTCGCGACCAGTCGTGCCTTGTAGGTTATTACCTTACCATCAGGCCCAAGTTTCCTCTTGTAGACCCATTTACACCCAATAGGAACAATTCCTTCGGGAGGGTTAACGAGAGTCCAAACTTGGTTTGCATGCATTGAGTCAAACTCAGACTGCATTGCTTCAAGCCACAAAGTAGAATCAGCATCGGAAATTGCCTCCTTGAAGGTTCTTGGATCAGATCCAACAACTTGATCACCTTGATCATCTTCAAGGAGAAAACCATATCTCTCAGGAGTCCTAGGAATCCTTTCGGATCTCCTAGGTGCGACCATTTCTGGTATTGGCTCTGTAGGTGCGGGAGACTCACCTGGTACTTCAATTGGTTCTCGAACCTCTTCGAGTTCTACTATTTTGCCCTTTCTATCAAGTAGAAATTCCCTTTTCATAAAGGTGGCATTCCTAGAGACAAACACTTTTGTTTCCCTGGGATAGTAGAAGTAGTATCCAATGGAATTCTTTGGATACCCAATGAAGTAGCATAAGATGGATCTCGTATCCAGCTTATCTCCCACTGTCTGCTTCACGTAAGCAGGACATCCCCAAATCCTCATAAATGAGTACTTGGGTGGTTTGCCCATCCATATCTCATACGGACATCTTATCCACTGCCTTGGTGTGGACATTGTTCAACAACATTACCGCCGTTTCGAGCGCATAGCCCCAAAACGAGGTCGAAAGCTCAGTGAAGCTCATCATGGATCGAACCATGTCCAATAAGGTCCGATTACGACGCTCCGCTACACCATTGAGCTGTGGTGCGGCCGGAGGGGTCCCTGTGAGAGAATCCCATTCTCCCTCAGATAGTCTTGAAACTCAGTACTTAAGTATTCACCACCTCGATCAGATCGAAGTGCTTTAATACTTTTGCCTAATTGATTTTCTACTTCAGCCTTGAATTCCTTGAACCTTTCAAAGGATTCAGACTTGTACTTCATCAAGTACAAGTACCCATACCTAGAGTAATCATCGGTAAAGGTGATGAAGTATGTGTGACCGTATTTAGTACCAATACTAAATGGGCCGCACACATCAGTATGGATCAAATCCAATAGGCCTTGGGCACGTTCAACCTTGCCCTTGAAGGGTCGCTTGGTCATCTTTCCTTTAAGACAAGATTCACAAGTCGGTAGGGAGTTGATGTCTGACAGCTCAAACAAGTCACTCCTAAATAACTTGTTCATCCTACTTAGGGAAAACTGTGACCTAGCCTAGCGTGCAAATTGTGCTGAGTTCAAGTTATCGTGTTTTCGTTTAATCGTTGTTGTATGTGCTTCGACATCACGAGTTGGAACGTCTTTTAATTTTAAGGTGTATAAATCGTTTTCGCGTTCCCCAATTCCAATTAAACATTCATTCTTGTAAATATTGCAAATCGAATTAGCAAACATACAAGAATATCCATCTCTATCAAGCATAGGAATAGAAATAATGTTTTTAATTAACTCAGGAACAAATAAAACGTCTCGTAACAACAACTTAAAATTCGAAGCCAATACAAGATTAAGGTTGCGGAGCCAGTCTTGGTAGTTCAGACCGGTGAACCTGTTGCTATCCAGTATAGCAGCGAGCGGGTTTTTCATCGAAACCATTTTATATAGCAGTTATACTGAAAAGAAAACAGACATGCATTACTAACTATATAAGATATAAGCTAAGACATAAAACATGGTCATTAAGTTTTATGAATTACCCTCCCATTATTTTAACGATTTCACCACCCTCTAATGAAATCGAGAAAACAGGTTTCTTTAGTGGGTACACGGAGCCCAATCAGGCGATCATGGACCCGAATAATATCAGCCATCCATGCCCCAAAAGGTAGTTTCCGATTGCAGCCGGTGCAACCTCCATGTATTCATCTCACGTCCAGTAAGGGCCCAATAATATGACGCCGTTTACTATCACGTGTCAAGATTGACCCATCAATGTTGAGTCGTGAAGGATGGTCCCCTTAACGTCCCCAATAATATGAGCCAACGTTAAAGGGAGTTCCAACCGACTCACAATAGTTGTCAATGGCGTGGACAGCTTTCCGACATACATGACCCCCTCAATAATATGAGCCGGGCTATGTATACGGGTAGCATCGACGTACACCCATTGTTGATGGAAGGTAGGGTTAATTTAAACAATTTTAAATACCCTTTAGTTTATCGAATAAACATTTTATCTTGATATAAGTTTTAAATCAAATTTAAAACGAGGGATTTTATTTTTGAAAAATTTTGGTCTCATGCATATTTAAATCTAATTTAAAACATGCAACATGCGGATTCAATTATTCTATATATCAACATATATAAAGTAACATTGGGATGATCGATCGCGAGAGCTATGCGGTCCGTGGTTGCCAGCCACGGACCTGGGTCCAATCCTAGGGATAATGCAATATGCAATGCAATCCTATTACAAAGCGTTCCGGCTTTACAGATCTTCGGTCTTCAATATCTTGATCGTCATCTCCACCATCTTCGGATGTGCTCCCACTAACTCTAGTAATTTACATTTAAATTGCTATGACAGATAAGGGATACATTTATCAAGGGGTGGGAACGGGCCACAAACAGGCCCACTTTAAATGATAATCAATAATATAAAAACCGAAATCAAATAAAACCTATTGCATACACCTAACACATTGGGCACGACTCTCGATCACCCCAATCATGCAATTAATCTAATTAACATGCATAATTAAATAATCTAATTATTTATTGTAAAATCATATTCTAATTACGAAATCGTATTTTATAATAAAATCGTATTTTGCAGATAAAACAATTTTAATCAACAAAATCATATTTTATTACAAAATCACATTTCATAATTAAAATCACATTTTACTAATTTTAATTGTATCAAATTGGGTTTAAAACAATTTTAGGCCCAAAAACTTAAAATTTCAAAATCGATCAAAACCGGGCCCGACATCGCATACCGGCCCGAAAACTCCACGGGCGGCCCGGGACAGGCCCAAATGGTATGGTAACCACTTGGAAAGTCCGAAGGAGGGTAGTTCGATAGATCACCAGGTTACTATCTATCTGCATGCTCAGAACATCACAATGTTCCCTACCAATGAAACATGGTACTTCGCATCGCAGATACTAGTCTCGAACTCGAGCGGCCTTATCCTCATTTTGACGGCCCAATCAACTAGGAACATGTTCAGAATACACAGTGACTATTAGATGTGTTTCATGATAGCCGTCATACCCACTATCACATCTAACATACACTTAGGTGTATTTTAGGTCTTTACTCAACGCAATTGTAAATCATTACACACATAATGAAAGTAAAGAACGCCATATAAAAGAATGCGAATATCATATATATAAAGATTGTTTCATACAAGAGTCTATAAACCCACACGCCACAAGTTGGCTAGTTGGGCATCTACTCTAACATCATGCACACATACAAAACACAACAACAGCCGGATAAACTCCGGTGAGAACATTTCTCAGTATAATTCAACAGGTATAGATAATATCAATAAAACACATAACAGTCTATCAACTGAAATAAAATGCAATGCATGATTCTATCTCATCTCTTCGGGCCCAGAATTGATTCCATTTCAGTTCAATGCCATCAAGATTCGTATCCGATCTTGACATAAATATTCATCTATCGAAACCATCTCCGGCTTCGAAAATCAGGTCAGCTCAGTCCTGGGCATTAGAATCAATTCATTTCTCGTCGTATGATGCAATCTCATGCAAAATAAAAAATCCACTACCTGTGATGGATCGACACATACATAACTCAAGTTCTAAATCAAGAACAATATCAAACATGTATGTGATTTCATCGGGATAACTCAAGAAAACTCATTCTTGAGTAATCTAATCCCTGACTCTACTGTCAAATTATACATTCGTATTCTCTGTTTTGAAAACACTTTACTTCTTGTTTTCAAACTCTGTTTCAACACTTCCCGGGAACTTCACAGAATCACAGTTCAATATCAATATTCGCGGTGTTCCCAGTATTCGAATTCAATCTTATTTATAAGTGCAAGTCTCTGGTTCTGGTGGAATTTCCAACGCAATCGGTATGAATTCCACGTGTCATGCTGAGTATTGATTTCCCAGATCAGGATATACTCACACCGCTTCGAAATCAGTTCCCCCTTTCATACTTATCGTTAAACAGATTCCTCCACTGTTGTGTAACTTCATTGATCGCTGTTCGAACCAATCATATTTCATTCCCTCGACTGGACTTAACGTTCTCTTGTTATAAGGCAGACGCAACGCCAGTCGCAGCATTTTTCTTTCTTGTCACAACCAGTCGCAACAAGAATCCAGTCGCAACACTTCAACCAGTCGCAGTAACAACCAGTCGCAACACTTCAAAAATCAAAACGATGTCGTTACAATTAATTCCAACGACTGATTTTGCTACTTTATTCAAAACAGCATCGTATCGAAATTCCTGTTTCAAAAGTCAAAACGACATCGTATTGCTCCCTCGGCTGGAACCAAATCTCTCATACTCGCCTCGACTGATTTGCGTTTACAAGTAAAATGACGACGTCGCGCCTACGTCATCAAACCAGTCGACACACTAACAAACCAGCAGGTGCATTCTTTTCCTCTCGTTAAAATCAACAGAAGAAATCAAATGTTGTATTCGAAATTACAATCTCGAAACGACACCGTTCCAACTAAACGAAACGACGCCGCAGCGTTTTACCAGCAGGCAACAATATCTCTTGCAAAGAACCAGATGCTGGTTGTCGAATTCCCTTCAAAACCCATCAGCAGCTGGTTACGCAAAATTACTCAAAACGACGACGCGTCAACTAATCTAGACGACGCCGTACTAGATATGACACATCGCTATCAACTGCTGGTCAACCAGCAGGCATCCATACTTCACAATGATTCAAAACCAGCAGTTGCACTTAACCAAACGACGTCGCTGCGCCTATAACAACCAGCAGTTGCACAAAGGAAACTCCTGCTGGTGGTTTCTACATGCAAAACAGTACTCGCCACGCGTCACTCCCTCGTAGATCCTTTCAATTGTGTGCGCCAACCACCAGCAGCAACCATCTCAAATACAACGCAACTGCCGAAACTAGTAGTCAACACTCAAAAACGTTGACTAACACGTGTCGCTTCCTCGGTCTGTCTCACGCTACCTGCAACATCGACCAGCAGCAACACGACTAAAACCAGCAGGTATATAAGAAACTCCTGCAATAGTAATCAACACGTGGCATTTCTGCATTAACCCTTGTATTAGCACGTTTGCTGCCAGCAACAATTCTTCCCAACAAAACTACTACCATTGACTCTTGTTGACTTTGTTACTATGGACTGCTGCCGACCGATTTCTTTTCTCTTCGTCTAATTCCAACACTTAGCGGAATTCAACGATATATAAAAATCCTCAACACACACACCACTTCCAGAAGAAATCCGATATTATCAGTTATCCTTCATCAAAATCTACCATTTGAAAATCTGGAAATATCGGAATTACTAATTCTCTTCTTAATTATTTCGGGCATTACATCATGTGCTTTGTTGTAGTTGTTGTTTGGTACTTGATATATGGGTTAATGCCGTACTGAATTGATTTTGTAAACTGGGATATTTTGAGTATTGTTGTGTTTTAAATTATATGTTTTAATCGTCAGGACAAAGTGAAAATTTTAAGCCACTTTTGTATGTTTCCGCTATTGTTTCGCGTGGTTTAACTCTGTGTTTGTGCACGAGGCCTGACATCACTCCTCCAGACGTGTCCTCTGCTTGCTCCCGTGTCATGGCATTCACTTGGGCCTGCTGAGGCCCTGAGAAATGAGGCTGGGACGACTCTCCAAAACGTGAAGGGCTAGGCTGCTGGAACGGCTTGTGCTGAGATTCTCCCATCATATTCTGCTGAACAGGAAAAGATCGACCTCGAGATGATCCGCCAGAACGACCCTGAGGTGGGGCAGCAGTGTGCTGAGATCCAGCCAAGGGACACACTTTCGCAAAGTGTCCATACCGCCCGCAATTATTTCAAACACCCTGAACTCCAGTACAGTACGTCAAAGGGTGTCTTCCTCCACACTGACCATAAAAAGGTAGATCGGGGACTACTATTGCTTGAACTGCCCAAATCGGAAGAGCTGGAACCTGACTTTTTCTTAAACTGATGGCCACGGGGCCTGAAACTGTGACGTCCAGCTTGTTGGGGTGACTGTTGGGGTTGCTGGGATGCTTTTGAAGGTTGGGAAGACTAAGCCCCTTGAACTCCTGGACGAGTACCTTGAGCAGCTTGCTTCCGAGCCCGAGACCTGCGGTTCTGCAAATCTTCCTCAATGTCTATAGCCTTGTCCACCGCATCAGCATAGCTAGTAGGTGAACTCGCCAACGCCAACGAATAGAGATCTTAGTTCAGCCCTTCCAAGAATCTGTTCCTCTTCGCCCTCTCACAACCAGACACATGAGGAACACAGGCAAGAAGAGAAGAAAACCTTCTAGCATACTCCCCCACTGACATGGTTCCCCGAACCAAGTTATCGAACTCGAATTCCCTGGCATTAACGTTAGACTCTGGAATGTACTCCTTCTTGAACAATGTACAAAAGCTGCTCCAAGATATCCCCACACCAGTCTCCTCCAGAGCTTGTGATGCACCTCTACACTAGCGCTCTCCATTCTTTCTCAGTTGGAAGGTAGCTAAGCTCAGTCTACGTTCGTCAACATACCGAACTCGTTCAAACAGCCCTTTGATGTGCTCCAACCAGGATTCAGGATCTAGACTCATCACCATTGAACGTTTGAGGATTCATCCTCTGAAACCTTTCCATGATCAACTCCATCTCCTCTACATTGGTCTCTAGCAAATCAACCTCATCGTCGACTTGTCTCGCGCGCCTTTGGACGAGAATACTATGATCAACCTCATTGTTCTGAGCCTAATATTCTATCGGGACCTGCCTCCTAGCTCTACCCTTCCTCTAGGCGGCATCTACAAAGACACTAAGGCGGTAAGATCACACAGCAAATATAACACATATTCAAGCACATACAACAAGCAACACAGTGCCTAGACTCAAGTGTGATCAACAAAATTTGAGCTTATCCCAGTTTAAGCTCTGATATCAAAAATATCAGGCCCGGTGCACAAACAGAGATAAAACATGTAAATCCCTACTGCGGAAGCTTTAAATAGTGGCTAAAATTTTTTCGCTTTGGTCTGACTAGGAAAATCATAATTTAAAAATACGCTTATACTCAAAATACAAGTTTTACAACAAACCAAAAGCTGAAAAAACAGCTGCAAGTAAAGAAAGTACAAAGCATCCAAAGCCAACAGAACTCAAATCTGAATACAACAGCAGTACGAAGCATTCCCAGGTGACAAACTCCAATACATATATAGAATATAGATAACTAGGACACTATAATCAACCTCTGGAGGCACCACCAGCTGACTCACCTCCACGTCCAGCTAAAAATCCTGGAAGACCTGAATGGAACACAACAAACCAAACAGCCCCGAAGGGATAGGGGTCAAAACCCTAGTACCGAGAGAAACATAATACAGCAAGTAGATAGAACGAGATATAAATGATATGAGATGCATGAGAACAGAAAAGATCAAAGGATCCCAATGGAACAGTACATCTGGTCACCAGGACAGGAGTGGTCACCAAACGTGTGAGAGAATTGGAGTTAGCCGGCCGCTCGATCACACACGGTACCAGACACAATACGGAACAGGAATGGCCGCAGTTCATGTGAGAGAATGGGAGCTACCCAGCCGCTCAATCATACAGAGTACTGGAACAAAGCTGAAACAGAGGCCATAGGGCATGTGAGAGATTGGGAGCTACCCAGCCACTCAATCACACGCATCCTGATCACACAGGTTTGCTCAACAGCAAGAGATAGCAAAACATAGGTTCTCACAGCGGACCGCTAGCAAAGGATCACAAGGAAAGAGCGTATTGATATGCCATGTGTGTATGCATAAGAACATCTTGCAAGATACCACACAACAGAACAGATGCAACCAATAACTTAGAGTCAACAACATACACTGTTTAACATAACAACACACGCTCAATTATATACAATTCTATCTCAAAGCTGTAAATATAAGCTCACATCCGTACCTTAGCTTCTGTGCTACAATTACCACAACAAAGACCCCAAAAAACACAGAGTTGTAACCTGCTAAGTCAAACAACAACCAGCTCAGGGACCGCTACTATCGAAAACAAGAACGGGGAGCTAACAGCTCAACCCAGCTCTATCCTGACCACAAACACAATAACTAGTTCTAAAAGAAGTGTATGGTATAATCTAACACTTACTCGAAAGCGCTACCTGAACGGAAGAACCAACTGGCCAGAAACACAAACAGACAGTACATTGTAGCTTCTTCGTGTTTGCTCTTCTAGCCAACCACAGCTTCCAAAAGTGGTATAGGAAGGATGGTCTTGGAAAGAGGAACCCAACTCTACCAACCTTGCTCCAATCTACGCCATCTACCACTGGGAATCAGAGGAGATAAGGTTCAATGAACAGTGAGGGTTTCACGAGTGGCTAAGATTTTCTCTTGAAAGATATACGCTAAGTGTTGGGAAATAAATGACGTTTCCACGGTCAAAGTCCACTATTTATATAACATAAGCCTCCCGCGATCTGGTGAATAGTACCACCGACATGCTCGGGATCTAAGCTGGTGCCAGATCAGGAATAAACCAGCAGGCTGCCTCCTCAGCTGGTACAGTGCCTCCCAGCTTGCACTTCCAGAACATATTACACTTACTTACCAGCTCACACCCGATCTGCAATACCCAAAAACAGTTCACGACGTACACAGCAGCAACAGCTCACAGCTATAGACCAAATTATGCCTCGACCAGCTCACGTAAACCCAAACAGCTCGTGCGTACATCCAGTTTGTATAAGCTAAAAACCATAAACCGTACCGGTCTACACCAAAAGCATGAACCAAGCCGATCCACATAGTACTACCAGCTTGCGTCTAACCTGGTATCGTCAAATGACGTCACACCGCACTCCAGCTTGGAACAACCAGAGTACCTCTAAGCTGGATCCAGCTCAGAAACCAGTTGGTATCTACTACCTTGCACAGTGATTCCCAGTTGTCCATCTGTAAGCTAGTTTTCCCCCATACCATCTCGCGGTCACCAGCTTAGCATCCAGCTGTACAATCCAGCTCGGGACCATCTCTCTCAGGGTAGCTTACACTCTCCAAACCTTAACAGCTTACGATCAAGAGGCAGCATCCTAAGTTGTTTACTACCCTGTTAATATCTCCAACAGCTCAGAGCCGTTCCACACATATATAGACCAGTGTGCGTTCCCTAAAGCATACCAGCTTAGGTCTGGCCCATCCTAGATCAGATCACACCTGATCTGGTCTATACTAAACCTGGTTAATTAGCTTAATTACTCCACTAATCATTCGGGGCTCACATTATCTTCCCCGTGAGTATCGTAACCTATATCCTCAAACCCTCGTTGCTACTATTCACCCGATAACATCTTCTTTTGATTTTCGGAGATTGGCAGGTTAGATTTGAGTGAGGGTACCTCGATTGGAAACCTCTATTTGAGGCCAACGTTCTTGTACTAGTTTGGAGTCGTAAGGAGGCCGGATAGAGATAGTAGTTGTGAAGTTGTGTAAGCTGGTTTTTGAGATTTTCCGATAGAGTTAAGCTCTAGTTCATGTAACCGTGTTTTGCTACTGATAGTCTCTGTTCTTAGAGTTCATATTTAAGCTGAGTAGTGCTCTGTTAGCTAAACATAGCTGGTCTGGACTGCTAGGTTTTAGGCTGTGAGCTGGTTAATCTTGAGCAGAGCTGATTTTCTTGAGTATCTTGGCAGATTACATCATCTATTGTGGTTTTCGCCTTGATTTCTTGGCAGAAAATTGAGCAGAGCTAGAAGTGTGATCCGTTGTTGGCTAAGCTAAGGTATTATATCAAGATCTACAAAAGGTACGGATTGAGCTTGATTTAACAGCTTTGATATAAGCATGAGAATAGTTCCAGCGTGAATTGACTGTTGTATGATTGTGTGCTAGCTGTAAGCTGAGTTTTTTTAGCCCTGCTGTTATGGATGACTATCTGGTTTGCTTCTGTTTGATTTCTTGTGCATTGTATGTGAGCATGATTCTATCTTGCATTCATGCATAACATATTGAGCATGTTCCTTTGTGAACCGATAACCATTGAGTCGTGATTTGCCGGTTGAGCCGTCGTGCTTGAGAATATTATGCTTTCACTGAGTCGTGATTGCCAACTGAGTCACTGTGATCTAGATTCCAATGATCTGTTGAGATTTTATTGCCTAACTGAGTCGTTGTGCTTTTATTACCGATGATTATTGATAACCCTTCATGTATTGCATGACTTTAATATTGCATGCCTTATCTGATTTTTGTTATTTGAGTGCTATTCATACTGAGTTTTGACCTCGTTTTCTTTCCCTGTTTCGGGGGTGCTTTGGTCCTGTGTTTGGCCTTTGCAGGTTCTTCAGGTAATCCAGCTGGACCGAGTGGTGCGTCGAGCTGGTAGAGCCTAGTTTTGAGTACCAGTTATATATATATGTATTGAACTAATTTACCAGGGATGCCCTGCGTAAATACAGGTTCAGAATACACAGCCACTATTGGATGTGTTTCATGATAGCCGTCATACCCACTATCACATCTAACATACGCTTTAGTGCATTCTAGGTCTTTACTCAACGCAATTGTAAATCATTACACACATAAATATATAAAGATTGTTTCATACAAGAGTCTATAAACCCACACGCCACAAGTTGGCTAGCTGGGCATCTACTCTAACAATCTCCCACTTGCCCTAAAGCCAACTACTCATCAGACGCAGTCCCATTGTTTCGCGATGTTTTTCTAACAAGGGTCCTGGCAAGGGCTTTGTAAGAGGATCAGCAATGTTGTCCGCAGAGGCGACTCTCTCAACTGCTATGTCACCTCTAGCCACAATATCCCGGATTATGTGGTATTTCCTCAGTATGTGTTTGGATCTTTGGTGAGACCTAGGCTCCTTTGCTTGCGCAACGACACCCGTGTTGTCGCCGCCTCTAGCCAGAAAATCCCGGATTATGTGGTATTTCCTCAGTATGTGTTTGGATCTTTGGTGAGACCTAGGCTCCTTTGCTTGCGCAACGGCACCCGTGTTGTCGCAGTACACCGGGACTGGACCAACTCCATTAGGAATGACGCCCAACTCTTGGACGAAATTCCTTATCCAAACGGCCTCCTTAGCAGCAGCTGATGCTGCAATGTACTCAGCCTCAGTGGTTGAATCCGCGATGGTGTCTTGCTTGGAACTCTTCCAAGAGACAGCACCACCATTGAGCATGAACACAAATCCAGAGGTTGATTTCGAATCATCCACGTCGCACTGGAAACTAGAATCAGTGTAGCCTTCCAGTTTCAGTTCACCACCCCCATAGACCATGAACATATTCTTAGTCCTTCGTAAGTACTTAAGAATATCCTTCACAGCCTTCCAATGCAATTGGCCGGGGTTGGCCTGATAGCGGCTCGTGACACTCAGAGCATATGCGACATCCGGTCTAGTCGAGATCATGCCATACATAATACTACCTATAGCCGAGGTATATGGTACACGTGCCATACTGGACTTCATCAGTCTTTGGACACATAGACTTAGATAGAGTGACCCCGTGGCACATAGGTAGGTGTCCTCTCTTGGACTCTTCCATAGAGAACCTCTGAAGTATGGTATCGATGTAGGTAGCTTGGGTGAGTCCGAGCATCCGTTTAGATCTATCCCGATAGATCTGTATTCCAAGAATATAGGATGCTTCACCCATGTCCATCATCGAAAATCTGCTAGACAACCATACTTTAGTTGACTGCAGCATTCCTACATCATTCCCAATGAGTAGAATGTCGTCAACATAAAGTACTAGAAACGTCACAGTGCTTTTAACTACCTTTTTATAGACACACGGCTCCTCGGGATTCTTGATGAAACCAAATTCCTTAATTGTTTCATCGAATCTCAGGTTCCAACTTCGCGATGCTTGTTTGAGACCGTAGATCGATCTCTGAAGCTTGCATACGTTATGCTCGCTTCCAACAGGTGTGAAACCCTCAGGCTGCATCATATAGATCTCTTCCTTAATGTTTCCATTAAGGAACGCAGTTTTCACATCCATTTGCCATATCTCATAGTCGTACCATGCGGCTATGGCTAACAAAATTCTAATCGACTTGAACATTGCGACTGGCGAGAAGGTTTCATCATAGTCAACACCTTGCCTATGAGTGTAACCTTTCGCGACCAGTCGTGCCTTGTAGGTCATTACCTTACCATCAGGCCCAAGTTTCCTCTTGTACACTCATTTGCACCCAATAGGAACGATTCCTTCGAGAGGGTTAACAAGAGTCCAAACTTGGTAGCATGCATTGAGTCAAACTCAGACTGCATTGCTTCAAGCCATAAGTTAGAATCAGCATCGGAAATTGCCTCCTTGAAAGTTCTTGGATCAGATCCAACAACTTGATCACCTTGATCATCTTCAAGGAAAAAACCATATCTCTCAGGAGCCCTAGGAATCCTTTCGGATCTCCTAGGTGCGACCATTTCTGGTATTGGCTCTGAAGGTGCGGGAGACTCACCTGGTACTTCAATTGGTTCTCGAACCTCTTCGAGTTCTACTATTTTGTCCTTTCTATCAAGTAGAAATTCCCTTTCCATAAAGGTGGCATTCCTAGAAACAAACACTTTTGTTTCGCTGGGATAGTAGAAGTAGTATCCAATGGAATTCTTTGGATACCCAATGAAGTAGCATAAGATGGATCTCGTATCCAGCTTATCTCCCACGGTCTGCTTCACGTAAGCAGGACATCCCCAAATCCTCATAAATGAAGAAATGTGACCTAGCCTAGCGTGCCAAAGTTGTGCTGCCTACTTAGGGAAATGTTTCCGTTTAATCGTTGTTGTATGTGCTTCGACATCGCGAGTTGGAACGTCTTTTAATTTTAAGGTGTATGAATCGTTTTCGCGTTCCCCAATTCCAATTAAACATTCATTCTTGTAAATATTACAAATCGAATTAGCAAACATATAAGAATATCCATCTCCATCAAGCATAGGAATAGAAATAATGTTTTTAATTAATTCAGGAACAAATAAAACGTCTCGTAACAACTTAAAATTTGAAGACAGAAATAAATGAACATCTCCTATAGCTATAACAGCAACCCTTGCTCCATTGCCAAGCCTCAAGTGGGTCTCACCCTCTCTAAGACGTCGACTTCTTGTCATCACCTGCAAATCATTGCAGATATGAGATCCAAATCCGGTATCAAGTACCCAAGAAGTTGAACTTAGAGACATATTTATTTCAATGTAGAACATACATTTCGCAGTTCGCAACTGCTCGAGGTACTCCTTGCAGTTCCTCCTCCAATGTCCAGCCTTGTGGCAGTGGTGGCAAACGTCCTCGCTCATGTTTGGCTTAGAAGCCTTTGCCTTCGGTTTCTTGGCAGACTCTTCCTCCTTTGCAGGAGCAGAACGCTTCTTGCTCTTGCGTCTGGGCCCCTTCTTCGCAGAGGAAGAAGAACCCAGAAGGAGGACGGGTTTGTCCTTCTTTATAGTCCCCTCAAACACCACAAGCATGTCACCACCTCTTCAAGGGTGGCTTCCAGCTTGTTCATGTTGAAGTTGACCACAAAGGGGTCAAATGCAGCGGGTAGCGAGAGGAGAAGTACATCCACCGACAGCTCATGTGGAAGCGCGATATCAAGGCCCGACAGCTTTTCAACGAGCCCAATCATACGAACCCCATGCTCGCGGACCGAAGTCCCATCGCGCATGCGGCTCGTCATCAGCTCCTTGACGGCCGTGAACCTCTCATGTCGAGAGTTCTCCCCGTACAGTTCCTTGAGATGAAAAAGTATGGCAGAGGCATACTTTGTCTTCTCAAAGCGCCGTTGCATTTCATTGGACATCGATGACATCACATAGCATCGAGCTTTAACCTCGTCGTCACGCCATTGGTTAAGCGTAATCAGCTCCTCAGGGCTGATATCGGCAGGGGTTTCCTCCGGAGGAGACTTCTCTATCGTATAGAGGAGCTTCTCTGAAGCCAATACAAGATTGAGGTTCCGGAGCCAGTCTTGGTAGTTCAGACCGGTGAACCTGTTGCTATCCAGTATAGCAGCGAGCTGGTTTTTCATCGAAACCATTTTATATAGCAGTTATACTGAAAAGAAAACAGACATACATTACTAACTATATATAAAATAGACGAGAAGACATAAAACATGGTCATTTAATTTTATGAATTACCCTCCCACTATTTTAACGATTTCACCACCCTCTAATGAAATCGAGTAAACAGGTTTCTTTAGTGGGTACATGGAGCCCAATCAAGCGATCATGGACCCGAATAATATCAGTCATCCATGACCCCCAAAAGGTAGTTTCCGATTGCAACCGGTGCAACCTCCATGTATTCACCTCACGTCCAGTAAGGGCCCAATAATATGACGCCGTTTACTATCACGTGTCAAGATTACCCATCAATGTAGGATTGGGTCCAATCCTAGGGGTAATGCAATATGCAATGCAATCCTATTACAAAGCTTTCCGGTTTTACAGATTTTCGGTCTTCAATATCTTGATCGTCATCGTCCACCGTCTTCGGATGTTCTCCCACTAAATCTAGTAATTACATTTAAATCTACTATGACAAATAAGGGATACATTTATCAAGGGGTGGGAACGGGCCACAAACAGGCCCACTTTAAATGATAATCAAATATTAAAAACCGAAATCATACAAAACCTATTGCATACACCTAACATATTGGGCATGGCTCTCGATCACCCCAATCATGCAATTAATCTAATTAACATGCATAATTTAAATAATCTAATTATTTATCGTAAAATCATATTCTAATTACGAAATCGTATTTTATAATAAAACGTATTTTGCCGATAAAAACAAATTTTAATCAACAAAATCATATTTCATTATAAAATCATATTTCATAATTAAAATCACATTTTACTAATTTTAATTGTATCAAATTGGGCTTAAAACAATTTTAGGCCCAAAAACTTAAAATTTCTAAATCGACCAAAACCGGGCCCGATAGCGCATACCGGCCCGAAAACTTCACGGGCTGCCCGGGACAGGCCCGAACCAAACCCTAGAAGAAATCAGGCCAGCCGTCACGATATCGCCGGAGACTCGCCGGAGCGGCTGCCGGCGGCGGCGCCACCACCACGAAGATCGCGGCGGCAGCGCACGACGCCGCGCGTAACGTCGCGCGGCCAGCGCGCATCGTGCGCAGCAGCGCGCCGCAAGCGTCGCGCTTCATGCCGGCCATCGTCGCGGAGGAGAACGCCCAGCGTCGCCCAGCAGCGCAACAACTTGCACGGACAACGTCGCCCTCCTCGCGCGCAGCGGCGCTCGACCAACCAAGCAACAGCGGTGCGAAGCGGCGCTCTTAGCGGTCGGCCATCGTGCAACGACTTGCGCAAGGCTGCACGGCCTGTGGCGCGACCAGGTGCGCAACGTATCGGCCACGGTCGGCCACCATGCGCGACCAGCACGCATGGCGTCGCGCGCGCTGTGGCGCGCGCGATGGTTCGCCGCCCGGGGCAGCTTCCGGCCGGTGGTTTTCCCAAAGTTTTGTGCTTCGATCTGCAATTTCGAGATATAGATACAATTATGGCATAATCGTATTGATCAGATCCGAAAAACACTGGCTCTGATACCACTGTTGGGGATCCGGATCCGGTGCCCCGGCGAGGCAGCGGAAGAACAGAAAATAAACAGCTGGGAGACGATCAATACGAGTAATAACAAAACAATTGTCATACATAGGGTGTTCAAAACACTACCTTGCTGGCACTTGTGCCTGGCTCCAACCGTAGTTACTATAACGTCGGCTCTTCACGGTAGATTGCGGTACATGTCGTCAATCCGGTCCACGACCGGATACCAGACTTCCTTGTCAC
>KV000087.1:45555-59786 GCA_001598015.1 Dorcoceras hygrometricum | reverse complement strand
ATTTTAATTTATAAAACACCAAACCCTTTTTAAAAGAAATCATTTTACCTCCTTAAAACATTTTACAATCCATTTTAAACCAACTTGTGCATTGCTCTTTGGAGTTACCTGCTGAAATCAGCTGTAGCGCACCATTACCTGCTGAAATCAACAATTCAGCAGATTCATAATATTTGAAATTGCCAAATTGGCCCATATGATTTATGAAATGCATAAATATGGTCCTAAGGATCTATGCTATCTGAGGGGATAATAGTGTATAAATCTCTGGCCAGAGTCCTAGAAGTGTTTTAGGTCAATGTGTTTACCTCGTTACACTCGCGATGTCACTATTCGATCTCCAAGATGTATGCATGGCTATCGGATCTATAGCGACTCTCGATTTACCAATGATCGTTGATCTGATCGGGATATATGGATTGAAAGGACCGTACCGTACGCTAACCACGACCGACTGG
The DNA here is from genome assembly GCA_001598015.1 of Dorcoceras hygrometricum. NCBI lineage: Eukaryota > Viridiplantae > Streptophyta > Magnoliopsida > Lamiales > Gesneriaceae > Dorcoceras > Dorcoceras hygrometricum. Next base: position 59,328 of record KV000087.1, on the reverse strand, counting down.
TTCTTGCAGGCACTATCAGTGATACCTAGGGGATCATGGGGCGATGTTGCTAGACGTTTTACCATGATCCGTTGGGCAGGTCCGGAATTGTGATTCCGGAGCCACAATGGTTGTGGGCCCACGGCTAGCTGTATCCCTGAACCATTGAGGGTCACACAAGTACTAGATTCGAGATTCCCGCACGGATACTCAGCTCAATGTGTTGAGCACGAGAAGAGGATTTCGGGAAGTGCGACTTCCTAAAAGTCAACAGGGGTCAAACCGAGGTTTCCCGCTGTTGAGGGGCAAAACGGTCATTTTGCACTGGGGTTCTGAAAAACGGTTTTTCAGATCATATTATTCAGTTTCGGAAACTTAGTCGATCGATCCGATATGATCGGCGATCGGAGTTACGATGAAGTCTCGGTGGTGGAGATGAACTGAATGTTCATTGTTGGACCCGGGCCCGTTGGGCCGGTCCAAGTCCAACACTTAATCTATTTAAATATGATTAAGAGACTTAATTGAAAAACTTGCAATAACACAACAACCCTAACCCTAAGAGCTTGATAGCCGCCCCTTCCCTCCTCTCCAAACGCCGCCGCCGCCGCCGCCACCCGTTGTCGCCGGAAATTCGTTTCCAGCCAACTCGACGAGGAGAATCCGTTCGTACAGAATTCGTCAGTGCTTCTAGTGCAGCCTGACGAAGGAGTCTCGGTTCTGGTCGTGGACCGGATTGGCGATTATCTACCGCAATCTATCGAGAAGAGCCGGGTTCTTGTAATTCCGGTTGGAGCCAGGCACAAGTGCCAGCAAGGTATTCGTTTTGAACGCCCTATGTATGTTGAATTATGAATTCTATTTTTCGTATTGATCGTCTCCCGGCTGTATTTATTATTCTTCCGCTGCCTCGCCGGGGGGCGGATCCGGATCCCCAACAGTGTTGCCATTGGATGAAAAGATGGTTCTTGTGGAGAAGGGTGGATCTTTAAAGAAAAGTGATTCATCAGCAAAGGTGAATGAGGAGGACTTGGACTGGGTGTGATTGAGGATGTTGGAAGAGAAGAAATTTTCTGTTGTTGACACGGGGAATCGGGCTGCACCTGAGGAAGTTGCTAAGTGCTGTAGTAGATGATGGGGACTCGTGTTAGGATATTGAGGATGATGATGAGCCAGCGGAAGCTTGATTGCAGAACCTTGTACTTTGTAATTCAAGAAATAGCCGTGGTTTTGGAAGGGAACCATGTAATACGCATGGTAGATCTAATGAACTAAACTATTTGGTTATGTGAGCTTCATTCGTTTTCACACACTATCTACCATGAGAATATTGTCCTCGGACTCGACCCGTGTCTCTCGTACGCATAATTTGTTGCATTTAAAAGTAACTTTATCAAACTGATGCAGTTCTTTTTGTCTTGATTTAAATAATCAGTCTCTCTTCAACTCAATGGAGGATTTTTGCTCCCTCTCTTGAAATGTGGCTTATGGTTCTATTATATGGATCATACCTTGTATCCTAGTGCCTTTTGTAAGTTGGAACTGTTATTCATATGTGTAGTTTAATTATTCAAAGCTCTCAAGTTGCAAAAGTAGCAACGAGGAAGGGCACATGCGGCAACACTTGTGTGTTTAACAGTGGCTTCACCAAGAATCACAGATGAAAAGAATAGGTTAATGAAACAATATCAGTTGGAAAATTTCTTTCTTCCTGAATAGAAAAAAGACGACCATGCTCTAAAAGTAACTCGATCCAAAAACGAGAATCGATACAAAGCCTTCAACAGTACTTAATCACACTCAATTTAATCTCAAGATCAACCATTTCTAGCGACTACATAAATTTAGTGAATATATAAAGACCAACACTAAAAACATGGCAGATTATGAAAAGAAGAAAATTCACAATTTTCATCAGCATAAGGACTTCTTTTAACATGAGAGCATCACCAGCATTACTTGAAAATACCGCGTATAACTGTTATGAACTGTTGAGCCATGAATCAGAATTTGTGTCTTCTTTACGTGTTTCAACTGAGGAATGTAGAGAAAGAAACCGTCCTCTCTGAGCACGCGGAGGAAGATGCTTTGCAGGTTTCCGTGAGCCAACAGTCCAGGGCAAGAACACCCCAGTGCCACCACCTGGAACCCTTTTAGGACTCTCAACCATAGGACGCACTGGCGCTAACATCACCAAAGGGGAGCGTAAGAAGCTCCCTTTTGGGATCATGGTCATTCGTTCGTAGCCAGTGAGGATAGCGTTTGGATTTTGGAGGCCAGGTTGCCATAGAGTCATGGCTTTGTTTAAAGGGCTTTCTGCAGGTGTGTTGTTCTGAGTCTCCGTTCGAACTCTAAAGAAAGTGATTGTAACCCTCTTGTTAAGGGAGGCACACATAACATGCCTTGCTGTGTCTGAGCTGTTCCCTCTCATGACTAAAAATGACCTGCACAAATTTTTGGAATTAAACACCACACCATTCATAAAAACTGCAGGAGGTAAAACGACTACGTTCAATACGCACCCTTCCTTCAGAGAAAGCATGAGTGGCCCCCTATAATTTCCCTCACCATCGTTCACTAGTGTTCGGCCGAACACCATTGTTGATTCGGAGAGGAGAAGTGTAGAGAGAGGCTGGTCCAAATGAGGTGGTTTAAGAAAAGGCTGAGAATATTCGCCCTAACATCAAAAGCAAAACTTGTTGAGACTTAACGTAAGGGCATCGAACTAGAGACATAAATGACACAAATTTGAAATACATATACCTCATCAAAGAAGTTGATAATGCAACTGTTTGGTTTCCTGTGCTCTGGAATCAAATGCCATTGAATCAAGTGCTCAAGGACACCTTGGAGAAGAGCTGGGATTGGCTCGACATAGTCTGTTAACATGATTTAGGGAAAGGAATATTAAAATTACTAATCACTGTTGCAGAGGAAACTGATATCAAGAAAGCAAATCAGTAGGAGCACAACAAACTACACTCGAGCTACATACTGTTTTGGGTCGTTGAATCATTGTTTATCTTCCCGAAAATGGGAACGCCTAGCTGAATCAACTCCCTCTTGTTTCCTTTCACTTGCTGATTGTATAGAATAAAAGTCTCATCTGAAAACATATTTGGCTTTAGATCAGAGCCTTGTAGCAGAATGGAGTCAAAGGATCAACTAGTGCACAAAATTCATCAACATATTGAATGAAAAGAATAAGCATCAGAAAATCAGTTCGTAACTTTGAGTTCAAATTGGTGTTCTTGGTTGAATATGTTTAATCGTACGTCATCTTTTGTCATTGGTAAAACAGTTTTAGCAGTAAAGCATATATTAAATCTCAAGCAAAATGAATCCCCAAACCTGCTCAAACCTGGTTACAACCTCATAACTTCTGGTCCAAAACGAAACAACTAGTCTAACTATATAAGCATCACGGATCACAGGATCCACCTGACAGTTCACCGTTCTGACCAGCAACTCGAAGTTCATGCACAAAGTCATTCAGTTTAGAGAGCTCGACATCAGTGAACAAGTCTTCATACAACTTAAGGCCTCTGACAACATTCACCTGCATTACAATTTATATATTGTCAATAACACGTTATGTAGACATTCAACACGAAATTGAATCTCAACTACACAAGTAAACTAACAGAATAATAAAGAATCAGACTCACCATATGTCCTTTAACTGGCTCCTTGGCAATGAAACCTTTTGTCATCTTGATCTGAGCACGACGTGCTTCACATTCTTCATGGTTCGAACATATATCAACATGTTCAAGTGATGGCTGCACTTCCTGAGATCCTGTTGGTGCATAATAAGAAATAAGGAAGAATTTTGGAATCATCACACAAACGATCTACCAAAAAGAACTGAATTAAATAAGTGTATAAAACCATCTTGCACATAATCAATGTAATGAAAGTATTCAATAAAGAGTCAATAGAAAGCCAAGCCAAGCCAAAAAGCTGTCATCAGAAGGACCTGTTCTTTCTCTTGGGATTAACAATATATGTGCGCCGAAACTATCAGTTCTGGACTCGCAACATAATCTAAAGACTCTGCCCGTTTTCTGTTTTTTCCACCGCATGTTTCTTGTCATCTATAGTTTCATTTCAATCTTTAAATCCAAATCTTCGCTATATCAGGTAAAATCTCCTAAAAAGTCGTGTTATAGTCTAGAATCATTTCACTTCCACTGACATACTGAACTTTCTCAGCTTTTGATGATAAAAATAGCTGCTACCCTTAAGGTTGAAGACTTGTTTTCCCAAGATTGAGGTCTCAACTTGTCGCAGTGAGCACATAGGAGGGGGAAAAAGGAAAAGTGAGAGATACCGTGATATTATTTTGCTGTACCAAGCCCACTAACATACCATGACAAAAACGAAAAAAGCATCATTTGTGCATCGTTCATAGAGCACGAACATAGAGTGGAATCGTATCTAAAATGGTGCACTTAGCCTTATCGGACCAAGAATCTCGATCCAAAGGGCCGTTGCACTTTTGGACTCACTTAAAGATTTTTTCCTTTCATGTATTGCAACTCTTCCTTTTTCTCCAAATAGAAACATATCTCAAAAAGCGTCATTAAATTATATTTACATGTCTTTCCCCTGCAACTAATGGAAGGTCGCAAAGACCAACAACCAATGTCTATTTGGTTATAGAAAAAGTTCAATTTTTAAATTGAAATCCACGTATAGATTTTGGCCAAAAATTCATCCAAAAATAGACTATTGAATGAATCATCAGACAACCGGTTCGGTTCGGCGAGGCAACTCGGTGAAGTCAAACGAGTTGGGAACTCCGAATGTCCGCATTGGTTGTGGAAGCAACAAGAACCCATATCGAATCCGAATATCCCATCGAGGAGAGAGACAGAGGTGGGCCAGTGGGCCAACCGCGGCCAAGAAAAGCCAACTGGAGGCAGCCACCACGTCCATTAAAAGATCCGACGGTCCAGACCAACAGCCGCCCACCAAAAGAATTTTTAATTCAAATGCCTCTATAGCCATTGTACAGGTGCCCGGGCCACAGATCAATGAGCTTGGCTCCATTAATGGCGTACCCGAAATTTAATTTTAACTTTCATAATTAAAATAAACTTCAGATTTATGTTTTCTTACAAATTCCCGTGGCTCTATTCAGCTCACAATAATGAAGGATTCGGATTATATGCGGTTCCCGAAACGAACTTTGTCCCAACAAACTTTTTGATTACTTTTCTTCGCGCATCTCGATTCACTCAAATCGCCCATAAAATACTCCGGAAATTATCAATAATTTAAAATAGTGAACACAAACAAATATTTTGATTTTCATATTAAATATTCTGGATTGCTCAGGGAAGACTGTGGCTTGCTGAACATTAGCAAAAATTATAGTAATAATTTAGTTACTGATCAATCATTTTCTCCTTGGAATCCAACGTTGAATAAGATATAAATAATTGGAGGAAAAATAAAATCTGATCTTGATCCTCATTGTAATTGGTTTTGATTTGTGATGATGCAATGAACAGATCGAGGCCTAGTGAACTTACCTGTGTCAGTGATCTCGCTTTCAGGCGAATCATCTCTGTCGGATTCCTCACGCGCCGCTTCTACGCCGTCATTCTCGATCATGATGTCCGCCGGTTCCTCCGCCGGGATTTCCTGGTTCTTCACTTTCTCATCACACGAATCTGTACAGGCGACGTTCCTCTCCGCCATCTTCTTGGCAGCCACTTTCGTGAGCTGCATCGGTATATCCGCGATGGAGAAATACTTCTGCCTGTGGAGGATCGGGATCCAGTTCATCCTCCGCCTATGTATAGCCGCGAAAACCGACTGGTACTCGGCCGCTCCGCCGCACTCCAGCTGCGTCAGGTGGCTACAGAGCGCGTCGATGATAGCATTCGCCGCCGCAAACTCCCCGCGGAACCACGAGATGATTGCATCCTTGGCAAACGTCTCCGACACAGTCGTCATCATCACCCCTGGCGGCGGCGGCTGGGGCTGCTGCACAATCGCTGGCGCCATCATTGTATTCACCTGAACCCGATCACCCTGAGCTAAAACGCCGGCCGCCGGCGGCATCTGAATGTAGCGTAGATCGTCTGAGGTGGGTAATTAAATCAACCAAATCCCAAGAAGTTCTCAGCGACTGTGATTTGGAATTTTCAGTGTGAAACAGTTGGTTACATATATGTGCCTAAATCTCGGTAAATTTTTGTGGGATTACACGAAATTGTTGAAAAAATAGAAAAAAAAGGCAAAATGAGATTCTTGAAATTCTAGAGAGCGAAAAAAGAAATCGTCGGATGCCATGGGGTTTATGAAGTTTTATATGTGTGTGGAAGAGGAGTGGTGGAAAAGTCCGTACCATGTGGGGAACACATGATGACGTGTCTAATTCTGAGACGACGTGTCATTTATTTAAGGAGTTTCTCATTTGTATTTCTCTATGACCACGTCAGATGTCATACACTAAAAAAAATTTGTCTAATTTGTACTTCAAAATTGATAGTTATGATATTTGTACTTGTTGCGTTTGAATTAACAAAGACCATCATTCGAAGATTTTAAGAATACGAGATTTTAGATTAAGTTATATATTTGCTCTTCCGGTCAAATATTGAACACAAGGTAAATCAACATATGATTTTCCGAATCTCAGAAAGAAAAATTTAATAAATGTGAACATCTCTATGATCTAGTATGAATTGAACATTCATAACAACTTTCTCACAAGTGCTAATTCGTGACGAATTATTAAAGACGTCCGAATAAAATGTTGATGGGACAAAAATTTATGTTAATAGCCAACTAATGTTAGCTGAGTTTCTAAGAGTTGGATTTTAGATGAATGATATATTAGAAAAACTTTTATCCGGATATCAAAAATATTATCTCATTAAGTACTATATATAGATTTCGATTGAAATTTAATCATGCACATCATTTTATTTTTATTAAGTGACCAAATACTGAAAGATTTAAATGTGCACAATCTATAAGAGTTTTAATCAATCAAAATACCTAAAGATGTATCTTATCGAGATTTGTCACAATCTTGATAGATTTGTTGATGGCACAAATCAACTATAATTAGTGGCTTTGGGTCCCTAAACACACACCTAAAATCATCCACACCATCTATTGTGAGGTCTGGAGTGTTGAGGTTCTGTAACAATTTCAGTCGTTGCTCGTGTTGTTTAAAGTTCCGCATCACATCTGCTAGAGGTAATTCTTGATCCGTTTTCCACATTCAGTATCATGTTATTCAGTCGAACATTATTTAAATTCTTATACAACTCTCTGTCTTGATTCATAAAATTTTTTGCAAAATCCCAATTATTGTATTTTTGTACAACTCTCGATATTATTGAGTAAACCCTAATCTCCTAACCACCGTCCTTAATTGGCCGACCACCTCCGCTCATCACCGGAAATTGATGTCACCAGCCGAGAGTCCACGACACTCCGACCTCACGCCACCTTTTATCGGCTGCTAACGACACATTTTTTGCTATAAAAAATATTATCTCATTAAGTGGCATATATGGATTTTGATTAAAATTTAATCATGCATATCATTTTATCTTTATTAAGTGGTCAAATACTGAAAGATTTAGATGTGCACAATCTATAAGAGTTTTAATCAATCAAAATACCTAAAGATGTATGCTATCGAGATTTGTCACAATCTTGATAGATTTGTTGATGGCACAAATCATCTATGACTAGTGGCTCTGGGTCCCTAAGCACACACCTAAAATCATTCACACCATCTATTGTGTGGTCTGGAGTGCTTAGAATGTTTTGTAGCAATCGTCGTATTTCGTCGGAATTTGTCGAATTTCTTCCATATGCATCGATCGTGTGTTTTAACAAAATAAAAAAAATTCCATAACGATTCCGGCGATTTGGATGGCGGTGAAGGTTCGGTTGGGGTCGGCCGTCCTCATGTAGTCGACGGTTGTCTGTGTTTGGCCGGATTTTGGCGGAAGCGGCGTGATTGGAATTGAGGACTTAGTGAGGTTTTGGGGTGAATTTCGAAATTGTGATTTTTTGGGGCTGTTTCGAAAATTTGGGATTTTTCTGGGGTCGATTTGAAATTTTGAATTTTCAAAATTAAGGGCTTTTTCTATGTCGCAATATTCTGAAATTTTGAAATTTGGTAAATTTGGATCTCTATAGATTTGTTTTCCAAATTTTTGGATATTTGCATGTTTTGCATATTTTTTGGAAATATGTTATAATGATTAATTTTCTTATTTGCATGCAATTAAATATTATGTATGTTGTTATTGATATGCAAATGATTATAGTTGTTCATATTTAGTGTATTGCCTCCATAATTGGTGAACAAATTAAATTCCATAAATAAAATTTTGGCTTATAAAGTTTTCACTAATTTGAATAATAACTATGATTTGACATATGAATACAAGATCTAAGAGAGTCCTTCATAGACCGGCTTAAAAATGACTTGTACCGACTGGACTCACTGAGGGATGTTGCTTTGTCTTAGGATGTTTGTTTAAGTGGGTCTTAACCCCTCCAATGACCTGGAAGCACTCTTAGACAATGTTGATATTGTCAATTTTAATTATTATATCAAATATTAAGTAATCAAAATTTTCGTCCAGTGAACCGTGTAATTTTAAATAATTAAGGTTTAGCCATAACACCCTTAATTATGAAAAATTATGCATTAAGTGGATTTCGATCACATTAAGGACATAAATTGTAATTATTATATGAGCATAATAAATTTACCCAACAGGGATTTTTGTTATGTTTGTGTATTTAATTAGGATAATATATCAGACTACATTTCCTTAATTTACCCACAGGAGTTAAGGAAATTAATCTGATAGTTTTATCAAAACTTTAATAAAAATCTAATAGAGTTAAGACTTTAGCCCATAGGCAAGTTTTATGTCGCTAGATTTTTTCCATGATTTACATTGGTAAACATGATTTTAACTCAAAACAATTAGTAATAAGCATGTTATTTATTTATTCTATGTAGTACAACCTGGTAATTTATCTGATAAGCATTGTGATATCCCTGAACTTAGGGGTGATAATTACAAAGTCTGGAAAGAACGAGTTCTCTTTCTTTTAGGGTGGATGGACATCGATTATGCCATATGGAAAGGAAGATAAGATTGCTCTTTATGAGAAGTGGGAGCGGTCTAATCGCCTCTGCGTTATTTTCATAGAGACAAAAATCTATACCGGTATTTATGATTCGATCGAAGGGCATGATAAAGTCAAAGACCTAATTAAGGCAATTGATGAATAATTTGCAACTTCAGACAAGGCCCTTGCAAGCACCCTGATAATGGAGTTCTCATCACTTAGACTCACCAGTGTGAAAGGTGTGCGAGAGCACATCATGAAAATGAGGGACATAGCGGCTCGACTGAAAACACTTGAGGTGGATATATCTGAGAACTTTCTTGTGCACTTCATTTTATGCACTCTTCCACAGCAATATGGTCCTTTCGAAATCTCTTATAACACACATAAAGATAAATGATCACTCAATGAATTATTGACCATGTGTGTTCAAGAGGAAGGAAGGTTGTTGATGGAAACCAGTGATAATGTTCTGTTAACTTCACAAGGCAAGTCTTTCAAACAAGACAAAGTAAAGGGGAAGGCGAAAGGAAAACTTTCACCCCATCCTGACATTAAGAAAGAATCCAAGTGTTTCTTCTGTAAAAAGAAGGGACACGTGAAGAAGGATTGCACTAAAATTAAGGATTGGCTTCAACAAAAAGGTATTCCTATCTCCTTTGTTTGTTATGAATCTAATATGGTAAATACGATTTATAACTCTTGGTGGATTGACTCTGGTTCTACAATCCGTTTGACAAATACCCTACAGGATATGCAAAATCTAAGGAAGCCGGTAGGAAGTGAGCAAAGCATCTATTCTGGAAACAAGATGCGTCCACATTTGGAAGCTGTCAGGACTTGTATTCAGCATTTAGCTAGTGGTTTTGTTTTAGTTTTGGAAAGACTTTTTATGTTCTTAGTTTTTCTAGGAATTTAATTTCAGTTTCAAGTCTTGTATCGTTTGGATATTCCTTTCAATCAATGTTGTTATGAATGGTACAATGATTGATGATTTTTTTTCTCAATTTCTTTACAAAACAATCGTAACACCACTATGTATATTCACGTGGATATTAAAAGATGTGTTATAAATGATAATTTCTTCTATTTTGTGGCATCGGAGACTAGGACATATCTCCATTGATAGAATTAAGAGATTAGTAAAAGATGGAGTACTTAGTACTTTGGATTTTACTAATTTCAAGACTTGTGTTGACTGCATTAAGGGCAAGCAGACAAACAAATCTAAAAAGGGTGCCAAGAGGAGTACTACATTATTAGAAATCATACATTCAGATATATGTTGTCCAGACATGGATATGCATAGTCCGAAATATTTCATCATCTAAATTGATGATTACTCATGATACATGTATATCTTCTTGCTTCATAATAAGAACGAAGCATTGGATGCCTTTAAAATTTTTAAGGCTGAAGTAGAAAAACAATGTGATAAACAAATAAAGATTGTGAGAACTGATAGAGGTGGTGAATATTATGGTATATACACTGAGAATGGACAAGCTTTAGGTCCGTGAAGTTTCTTCAAGAAAATGAGATTGTTGTCCAATACACTATGCCTGGTTCTCCGGACCAAATGATGTGGCTGAAAGAAGAAACCGAACTTTAATGGACATGGTTAGGAGTATTCAAAGCAACTCCAAACTTCCTAAGTCCTTGTGGACAGATGCTCTTAAAACGACAGTGTATATATTAAACCGAGTTCCAACCAAGGCCGTCCCGAAGATGCCATTTGAATTATGGAAAGGTTGGAAACCGAGTTTGCCACATATAAGCATTTGGAGATGCCCGTCTGAAGTAAGAGTTTATAATACACAAGAAAAGAAATTAGACCCAAGAACTATAAGTGGATATTTCATTGGGTATGTCGAAAAATCCAAAGGGTATAGGTTCTATTGTCCATCCCATGGCACTAGGATTGTGGAATCAAGAAACGCCAAATTTCTTGAAGATGACTTGATTAGTTGGAGTGGTAGTACCCAAGATATCGTTCTTGATAATGATCACATTAATGATCAACCCTCTTATTCAAGAGATCCATTGGTCATTCGCACCCCTCAAGATCCAATGGGTGTTGAACAACCAATATATGAGAATCCACAGAATGCTTATAACAATCTAGATGATCATATTGTTCAAGTGGAACAAGGGGAAAATATTGATCAGTCCGCTGACCAACACCCTCTCCAAAGTGACACCTTAAGAAGATCAATTAGAATAAAGAGATCAGCAATACCGAGTGACTATTTCATGTATCTGCAAGAATCAAATTTTAATGTTGGAGCCGACAGTGATCCTGAAACATTTTCACAAGCCATAAGCTGTAGTGAGTCAAAATTGTGGTACGATGCTATGAATAGAAATTAATTCTATGGCATCAAACGAAGTCTGGGATCTTGTTTTGTTGCCTGATGGTGCTCGAACCATTGGATGCAAATGGGTTTTTAAGACCAAAAAAGACTCATCAGGCAACATTGAAAGATATAAAGCAAGACTCGTTGCTAAAGGATTCACTCAACACGAAGGAATTGATTCTAAAGAGACATTCTATCCCGTCTCCAAGAAGGATTCTCTTCGCATTATTATGGCATTAGTTGCACAGTTTGATCTTGAGTTGCAACAAATGGATGTGAAAACAACATTTCTCAATGGTGACCTAGAGGAAGAGGTTTACATGAAACAACCTGAAGGATTTTCCTCTAGTGGTGGTGAGCACTTGGTGTGCAAGATTAAGAAATCCATATATGGATTGAAACAAGCATCCCGTCAATGGTATTTTAAAATTTCATGATGTCATCTCTTCATTTGGTTTTGTCGAGAATGTCATGGATCAATGTATATACTAGAAGGTTAGTGGGAGTAATATTTGTTTCCTCATTCTATATGTGGATGATATATTACTTGCAAGCAATGATAGGGGTTTGTTATGAGGTGAAACAATTTATATCTAAAAGCTTTGATATGAAGGATATGGGTGATGCATCTTATGTCATCGACATCTGTTGGCGAAAGTGGCGGATCCGGATCCCGTTTCCTGGGGGCGCAGCAGAAGTTTAAAATTTTTGGCCCCGAGATACGTTCAATACATTGAAATCAATCAATAAACCATTCATAGGGTGTTTATCGATTGTTACCTTGCTGGCGTCTAGGCGCTGGCTCCAACCAGAATCACAGGGAGACTGGCTCTTGAATTGTAGGCGGTGGTAGATCGTTTAATCAGGTCCATGACCGAAAACAAGAGTCCTCCGTCAGTCTCCACTAGAAGAGCTGACGGATTTTGTCACGGACGGAATCACCTCGTCGCGGTGATCAAAACAAGTCCGATCACGGGGCGGCGGCACGGCGGCACGGCGGCGCTACGGCGGCGCAAGGGAGGAGGCGCGGCCGAGAGGTGGAGGAAGGAGGAGGGGCGGTCGAGAGCTATGCTTTGTAGGCTAGGGTTTTGTTATGTTATGTTTGTGTAGCCCTCGGTCTAGCATAAGTAGACCAATGATGGGCTACAACTAGTCCAATGGGCCTGGGGCGGGCCCAGGTCCATGTGAACATTCGTTTCAACCGTACCACCGCGGCTTCATCACAACTCCGATCGACGATCAGATCGGACCGATCGACTCAGTTTCCAAAACTGAGTATTATGATGCGGAAACAATTTTTCAGACCGCCTAGTCCAAAATTACAGTTTAGCCCCTCAACTTTGGGAAATCACAATTTGACCCATGTTGACTTTTAGGAAGTCGCACTCCCTAAAATCCTCTTCCTATGCTCAACACATTGAGCTCAGTTTCCGTGCGGGAATCATGAATCCAGTACTTGTGTGACCCTCAATGGTTCAGGGATACAGCTAGCCGTGGGCCCACAACCATTGTGACTCCGAAATCACAATTTCGGACTTGCCCATCGGATCATGGTAAAGCGCCTAGCAACATCGCCCCATGATCCCCTAGGTATCGCTGATAGTGCCTGCAAGAACCAGTTGGTCGTGGTTAGCGTACAGTACGGTCCTTTCAACACATATATCCCGATCAGATCAACGACCATTGGTAAATCGAGAGTCGCTAGAGATCCGACAACTATGCATACATCTTGGAGATTCAATAGTGACATCACGAGTGTTACTAGGCAAACTAATTAACCTAAAACACATCCAGTACTCTGGCCAGAGATTTATCACACTATTGTCTCCTCGGATAACATAGGATATCCACGCATGAAAGCGAGCGGTGAATCCTCGACAACGAAGCATTGACTCCTACATGCATCGGGACCTCACCCAATCCTGCCGCCTAATGACCCCAAATGAGTCGGCAAACGGGTCAAAGTGAGGCGCCTATCATGTAGAGTCTCAATGACGTTTCGAGTAGTGAGGACTAATCAGTACAACCAAGACCTCGGACTTATCCACTCGACAAATGGTAACCACTTGGAAAGTCCGAACGAGGGTAGTTCGATAGATCACCAAGCACTATCCATCTGCATGCTCAGAACATCACAAATTCCCTACCAATGAAACATGGTACTTAACATCGCAGATGCTAGTCTCAAGCTCGGGCAGCCTTATCCTCATTTTGACGGCCCAATCGACTAGGAATGAATTCAGAATGAACAGTGACTATTCGATGTGTTTCATGATAGCCATCATACCCACTATCACATCTAACATAC
>KV000087.1:19362-35149 GCA_001598015.1 Dorcoceras hygrometricum | reverse complement strand
CGCATCGCTTACGATGCGCGACGAGCGCGCAATCTTCGGCCGTCGCTCGCGCGATGATGCACGCGTTGGCGCCGCCGTGTGCGGCGGCGCCGGGCAGCCGAGAGCTAACTTTTAATTTTGTTTTCGATTCTGAAATTCTGAAATCTATGAAATTCAGGCATAATATGTATTGAAGGATCCGAGCCTTGGCTCTGATACCACTGTTGGCGAAAGTGGCGGATCCGGATCCCGTTTCCCGGGGGAGCAGCGGAAGTTTAAAATTTGTGGCCCCGAGATACGTTCAATACATTGAAATCAATCAATAAACCATTCATAGGATTTTTATCGATTGTTACCTTGTTGGCGTCTAGGCGCCTGGCTCCAACCAGAATCACAGGGAGACTGGCTCTTGAATTGTAGGCGGCGGTAGATCGTCTAATCAGGTCCACGACCGGAAACAAGAGTCCTCCGTCAGTCTGCACTAGAAGAGCTGACGGATTTTGTCACGGATGGAATCACCTCGTCGCGGTGATCGAAACAAGTCCGATCACGGGGCGGCGGCACGGCGGCGCAAGGGAGGAGGCGCGGCCGAGAGGTGGAGGAAGGAGGAGGGGCGGCAGAGAGCTATGATTTGGAGGCTAGGGTTTTGTTATGTTATGTTTGTGTAGCCCTCGGTCTAGCATAAGTAGACCAATGATGGGCTACAACTAGTCCAATGGGCCTGGGGCGGGCCCAGGTCCATGTGAACATTCGTTTCAACCGTACCACCGCGGCTTCATCACAACTCCGATCGACGATCAGATAGGACCGATCGACTCAGTTTTCAAAACTGAGTATTATGATGCGAAAACAATTTTCAGACCGCCTAGTCCAAAATTACAGTTTAGCCCCTCAACTTTGGGAAATCGCAATTTGACCCATGTTGACTTTTAGGAAGTCGCACTCCCTAAAATCCTCTTCCTATGCTCAACACATTGAGCTCAGTTTCCGTGTGGGAATCATGAATCCAGTACTTGTGTGACCTAAATGGTTCAGGGATACAGCTAGCCATGAGCCCACAACCATTGTGACTCCGAAATCACAATTTCGGACTTACCCATCGGATCATGGTAAAGCGCCTACCAACATCGCCCCATGATCCCCTAGGTATCGCTGATAGTGCCTGCAAGAACCAGTTGGTCGTGGTTAGCATACAGTACGGTCCTTTCAACACATATATCCCGATCAGATCAACGACCATTGGTAAATCGAGAGTCGCTAGAGATCCGACAACTATGCATACATCTTGGAGATTCAATAGTGACATCACGAGTGTTACTAGGCAAACTCATTAACCTAAAACACATCCAGTACTCTGGCCAGAGATTTATCATACTATTGTCTCCTCAGATAACATAGGATATCCACGCATGAAAGCGAGCGGTGAATCCTCGACAACGAAGCATCGGCTCCTACATGTATCGGGACCTCACCCAATCCTACCGCTTAATGACCCCAAATGAGTCGGCAAACGGGTCAAAGTGAGGCGCCTATCATGTAGAGTCTCAATGATGTTTCGAGTAGTGAGGACTAATCAGTACAACCAAGACCTCGGACTTATCCACTCGACAAATGGTAACCACTTGGAAAGTCCGAACGAGGGTAGTTCGATAGATCACCAGGTCACTATCCATCTGCATGCTCAGAACATCACAATGTTCCCTACCATTGAAACATGGTACTTCACATCGCGGATGCTAGTCTCAAGCTCGGGCGGCCTTATCCTCATTTTGACGGCCCAATCGACTATGAACGAGTTCAGAATACACAGTGACTATTAGATGTGTTTCATGATAGCCATCATATCCACTATCACATCTAACATACACTATGATGCATTCTAGGTCTTTATCCAACATAATTGTTAACATTATAACATAATGAAAATAAAGAATGCCATAAAGAAATGCGTATATCATAAATAAAGATTGTCATATACAAGAGTCTATAAAACCCACACGGCACAATTTGGCTTGTCAGGCCCCGTGCTAATTACTAACAATTAACACATAATAAGCGCATAATCACGGAAGCTTTAAAATCAGGGCTTAAAAATTTTTCGACAAACAATGGGCCTGAACTTCAAATCATACATTCAAAATATTCAATACTCAAAATATGAGTTAACTCAAACTCATACAACAAGTAACCACATAATTCCATTCAAAAGACAGATCCCCAAATACAATAAAACACGGGGCATCCCCCGGTTCAATACATAGCATAAATAAACTGGGACTCAGGGATGAGGGGATCGACCAGCTGAACTTCCACTCTGCCCAGCTTGGTTACCTAAAGTTCCTGCAAATGGGCACGCAGACCCCACAAGACAAAGCAGGAAAACAAATACGAGGTCAAGCCTCAGTACGAAGAGCTATCGAAGCAGATAAACATGCAACATGCTATAATCAATGCTATGAATGCATGAGGGCTATCAAGAAATCGGATAGCTAGACCAGTCTATCAACTGGCAACTCAAATCAAGCCTCTATACCACTCACAGCCAATCAGCCGGTGGAAATCATCGGTCCGTGATCATCGGGGCCCGTCAGCCCATCACAGCTCGGTGGTAGACACTCGAATCCGGTCGTCACCACTCCGACGATAGCGTTGGACTTTTCGGGCACGACTTAACAGTCGGCCAGTCGCAACGTGGCACCCAATCAGGTTATCAAATCAAATCTGTCAATTCAGGCTCAATATGTATGCATGAATGCCATTCTAAATCAATGCATAATGCATACAATTCATAATACGTGAAAACAGAATATATATCTCAGCAATTCATATAACTGTTCCACGTAATACATAACAGCAACTTCACAAATTTCACAACATTGAAATATAGACATGTTCACGCTCAAGACTGCTAAGGGCTGCTCAATCGTACCTCGAATTCACAAATTCTACCTCACAAATTCAAACAGGGCACGGCAGTACTCACGACCAGAAACCAGCAGCTTTCGCGATCTTCTCCAAGGTCGTTCTACAGCTTCAAATGGATAGCAATCGAAAAAGAAGTTCACAAGGAACCCAGCGCCACCGAAAACACTCAAATCTTCGACGGAGAACGACGGAAATATAGGGAAGAAAGCCTCGGTGAACAATAGCTCGACGAGGGTTTGAGAAAGAAGATAAGAAATATCTGACTCTCAATCATTCTAAGTGTCGATCAACACCTCTATATATACACATCTCAAATCTCTCGACTGCTGCTCACCAATCCAGTCGTCTTGAACAGTAGAAAACTTACGACTGGCACTCATGTTTCTCACAACAACCAGACACACAACTACATTCGCAACTACCAGACGCAACTACCAGACGCAAGCTATCCAGTCGCAAGCTATCCAGTCGCAAGCTATCCAGTCGCAAGCGCTAAACAAAAGCTGGTAGAATCCTCAAAACTGGTACCAGACGAAATCCTCAAAACGCAGCGTTTCAACTTAACCATACGACGTCGCGTTACTCCCTCGACTGGTTCCTCAAATCCGCTACAGTAACCATCAAATTCCAAATCCTACCAGTCGTTGGCTACCGCACGGTTGATCCAATATTTGGAGGAATTCAACAACTCTTAATCTTCAAATTTCACGTGGCTAATCCCGAACAATAAAATTAACCACTATCAAAGTCTGAATCCTCACATGGCTAGTTGGGCATCTACTCTAACAGCATCAAGATACATCTAGATAGATCTCGTGGGATCTTAGGATTATCTCAAGAAACCTATATCAACAAAGTTTTAGAGAAAATTCGGATGAAAGATTGTTCACCTAGTGTGGCTCCAGTTGTAAAGGGCGACCAATTCAATTTGGATCAATGCCCGAAAAATGACTTTGAAAAAGAACAAATGCAAAACATTCCTTATGCTTCTACTGTCGAAAGCCTGATGTATGCTCAAGCTGATATTGCATACATAGTCGGAATGTTGGGGCGTTATCAGAGTAATCCAGGTTTAGACCACTGGAAAGCTGCAAAGTTGAGGTACCTTCAAGGAACTAAAGACTACATGCTTATGTTCAGACGAACTGACAATTGGAAGTCATTGGCTACTCTGATTCAGACTATGTTGGCTGCATGGACTCAAGAAAATCCACTTCAGGATATATTTTCTTGCTAACAGGTGGAGATGTATCTTGGAGTGACTGCTACTTCCGCTATGAAGGCTGTGTTCGTATCTTGTTTTGAGGCAACCTCACATGGTGTTTGGATGAAGAGTTTCATTTCTGGGCTTAGAGTTGTGGATTCCATTTCTAGGCCATTGAGGATCATCTGTGACAATTAAGCTGTCGTCTTTATGGCTAAAAACAATAAAATTGGGAGTCAAAGCAAACACATCGACATAAAGTACTTAGCCATAAGAGAACGTGTTAAAGACAAGACAGTGGTCATTGAACACATTAGCACTGATTTTATGATTGCCGATCCTTTGACTAAGGGCATGTCACCGCAAAAATTTAAGGATCACGTAGACAGAATGGGACTAGGTTCCCATTATGTAATTATTGTTGTAAGAACAATTTTCAGTTATTAATGAAATTCTATTATGATGTTTCTCAAATTTTGTGTACATATTCATTGTTTGAGAAATATCACTAAAGTTGGACCTTGAATAAACATGAGGTTTATTCATTAAGTTATATCTGTAGAGGAACATAATACATCGTGATACATGGAAGATAATACTCGATCTTAGGGGACTTATCTCCATGATTCGTGTATTTTGTTTACTCGTTTTGTGATGATGAGATACATATGTACCAAGTGGGAGACTATTAGAAATATTTTTATTCGGATATCAAAAATATTATCTCATTAAGTGGCACATATAGATTTTGATAAAGATTTAATCATGCACATCATTTTATCTTTATTAAGTGGCCAAATACTGAAATATTTAGATGTGCACAATCTATAAGAGTTTTAATCAATCAAAATACCTAAAGATGTATCTTATCGAGATTTGTCATAATCTTGATAGATTTGTTGATGGCACAAATCATCTATAAATTGTCGCTCTAGGTCCCTAAGCACACACCTAAAATCATTCACACCATCTATTGTGAGGTCTGGAGTGCTTAGAAGGCTCTGTAGCAATTTCAGTTTGTTGCTCGTGATGTTTAAAGTTACGCATCAGAATCAATGGCTGGAGGTAATTCTTGATCCATTTTCCATATTCAGTATCATAATATTCAGTCGAACATGATTTAAATTCTTAGATGACAAGGATGAAGATGGTTGGGTTAGAGTTGGGGACATGTTGTGAGACCCGAAATTATTGGATTAATTTAGTTAATTAATCGGGTTTGGTATAGACAAGATTTAACTTGAACAGATCTGGGATGAATCAGCTTTGAGCTGGTATGCTTGGTGAAGTAATCGGGTCAGAATTTCTATCGGAAACAGCAATGGAATGTTGGAGAAATTCCACGGGAAAGTGATCAGATTTGAGTACTAGTGCTGGTTGGTTGTATTCAGATTTGATGGTGGAAGCTGGTAGTCGCGTGCTATTTTGGTTACGCGTGTTGGAGGTGCTATGCAGGTAGCGATGCGACATCGTTTTGGGAGAAACCAGATTTGAGTAGCGAGAGTGGTTAGTGATGCGTGGATAGATCCGGTTTGATGTCCCGGTTCGTAGTTTTGGGGTAGACCGGTGCGGTTCGGAGATTTCAGATTTGGCGGTTTTTGTGAGTCAGATATGAGAACGCGATGCGACGCCGTTTAGTGATTCAGATTTGGCTAGCGGGATGACGTGTCCTAGCGAGCGAGCCTTCCTTATGCGACGTCGTTTGGATGAGTTCCAATTCTATTTTGGCGTAGAGTCCATTTCTGGAGTGATGCTCAGATCTGAGTTGGGATCAGCTTTGAGCCTGTATTGTCAGTGGCTACTGTTCCTCAGATCTGGGAGACTTAAGTTGCATAAATAGAGGACTTTGACTCTAGTCTCGCCATTGTTTCTCGACACTTAGAAGATATTTTCTTCCGGTAACTCAACTCTGTCGCGATACCCTAGCTACTGTTCACCGACCCTTATATTCTAAGATTGCCGGCGGTAGACAGCTCCGACGGGCGCAAGAGTGGTAGAGCTGGACTCCTCTTGCCAAGACCGTTCTTCCTATACCTCTTTCGCAGGCTTTGAGTTAGCTGGAGGGAGATCGCTAAGGAAGCTACTCTATGTAGTCTGTTAGCATTAGCACAGATTTGCTCCTCTGTGCAGGTAACGCTTCGAGTAAGTGTTAGAACTTACCTTGTGCTTTGTTTAGAGATGTTGGCTGAGCTAAGAGGGTAGGACAGAGCTGGTGGAGCTCGTCGCTCTCAGTTCGTAGCTCTGAGCTTTGCGTCCCTGAGTTGTTGGTTGTATTTGACTTAGCAGGTTTCAGATCTGGTTGCTCGGGACCTCGTTTGTGGAAATTGTAGCTCAGAACTGAGGTACGATTGTGAGCTTGTTTTATAGCGTTGGATTTGGCATAGATTTTATGTGTGCTGATGTGTATGCTCCTGTGTTGTTATTGCTTACTTCTGTTGAGTTGATTATTGCAAGCTGTTGCAATTTCATACACGCATTATTCATGTTGAGCTCAGATTTTGTTTAGCCGTGCCCTGTTGTGTTGATCTGTGTGTACGAGGATGCTTGTGTTGGAGGCCAAGCGGGTAACTCCCGTGTCCCTCATCTCCCTGCTGGGATTTGTTAGCCACTATGAGCTGAGTGGGTAGCTCCCACATCTCATGAGCTGGGCAACAGCAGGTTGAGTAAATTGTTGTGCATCTGGTACCGTGTGTTGAGACGAGTGGGTAGCTCCCATATACTCACACACATCGTGGCCACTATCATTCAGCTGATCTATATCGTTGTTGAGCTGTATCTTGAGATCCTTTAGCTCCCTGTCTTCGGTTGTAGCCTTGTTCTCATGCATATCATCTGCATATTATCTGTTGCTATCTAACTGCTGTTTTCAGTTGCTCTCCGTACTGGGGTTTGACCACATGCCCCTCTGGGGCTGGTTGTCTTGTTTGCCTATGTGTGTGTGTTCAGGTTATCATGGTTTCTTAGCTGGTCGTGGAGTTGATCCAGCTGGTAGTGCACGGGAGGTGGATAGAGTGTCCCAGTTACATATAGTAGATACATGTTATAGTGTATTGTATCTATGTTGAACGAGAGACTCATCTGTTTGTTTAATTGGGAGTCACTCTTTTTTATGTTAGTTGTGCCGTATGTGTTTTAGTTGGTTTTCGAGCGTTGTAAAACCAATATTTTGAATATCATTGTATTTTAACTTATGTTTTCTAAGTCAGGCCAAAGCGAAAAATTTTAGCCACTATTTTGAATGCTTCCGCTATTGTTTATTGCGTGATTTATCTCTGAGTTGTGCACGAGGCCTGACATTTTTGGTATCAGAGCTTAAGTTCGGATAAGCTCGATTTCTTTTGATCACACTTGATTCTAGGCACAGTGTTGTTTGTTGCATGTGCATGACTATGTGATTTATTTTCTATGTGACCTTAATGTTCTAGTGATCTCGTAGATGCCGCCTAGACGAGTGGTGGAGCGAGAGGATAGCTTCCGGAGGAAACCGAGGGTCAGAATGAGGAAGTGCAGCGTAGTTTTCCTCTTCGTGGACGTGCTAGATAGGTTGAGGTTGAGGTAGATGAGCTGGCAGCCCGTGTGGACGACATGGAACTGGTGATGGCGAGGTTTCAGCGGGTGAACCCTCAGACGTTTAACGGTGATGAGCCTATTTCCGATGCTGAGTCCTGGTTACAGCACATTACCGGATTGTTTGACCATGTGAGGTACGATGACGAGCGTAGATTGAGTTTGGCTATGTTCCAGTTGAGGAGGAGTGCCGAGCGTTGGTGAAGAGGTGCTTCTCAAGCTCTAGAGGAGACCGGTGTAGGGATCTCGTGGAACAGTTTCTGTACTACCTTTCGAGAGGAGTAAGTCCCTGATTCCTATGTTAACTCCAGGGAGCGTGAGTTTGATAATTTGGTGCAGGGGACTATGTCTGTGGGGGAGTATGCCCGGAGATTTTCTTCTCTTCTTGCGTATGTTCCGCATGTCTCTGGCCGTGAGAGGGCAAAGAGGAACAAGTTCTTGGAGGGGCTGAATGAGGATCTGTACTCTTTGGTGTTGGCGGGTTCACCGACTAATTATGCGGATGCGGTGGACAAGGATATGGATATTGAGGAGGGACTGCAGAACCGTAGGTCTCGTGTTAGGCCGCAAGTGGTGCAAGGTAACCGTCCCATGGTTTCGGGGGTGCAACTTTCCCAGTCGTCGCAGTCATCCCAGCCACCCCATCAGTAGGCTGTCCAACAGTCTGGACACCATAGGTTTTGGCCTCGTGTATCTATGTTGAGCGAGAGACTCATCTGTTGTTTAATTGGGAGTCACTCTATGTTTGTATGTTAGTTGTGTCGTACGTGTTGTAGTTGGTTTTCGAGCGTTGTAAAATCAATATTTTGAATATCATTACATTTTAACTTATGTTTTCTAAGTCAGGCCAAAATGAAAAATTTTAGCCACTATTTTGAATGCTTCCGCTATTGTTTATTGCGTGGTTTATCTCTGAGTTGTGCACGAGGCCTGACATTTTTGGTATCAGAGCTTAAGGTGGGATAAGCTCGATTTCTTTTGATCACACTTGAGTCTAGGCACAGTGTTGTTTGTTGTATGTGCATGACTATGTGATTTATTTGCTATGTGACCTTACTGTTCTAGTGATCTCGTAGATACCGCCTAGACGTAGGGGTAGAGCGAGAGGACAGATTCCGGAGGAAACTGAGGGTCAGAATGAGGAAGTGCAGAGTATTTTTCCTCTTCGTGGACGTGCTAGACAGGTTGAGGTTGAGGTAGTTGAGATGGCAGCCCGTGTGGATGACATGGAACTGGTGATGGCGAGATTTCAGCGGATGAACCCTCAAATGTTTAAAGGTGATGAGCCTAGTTCCGATGCTGAGTCCTGGTTGCAGCACATTACCGGATTGTTTGACCATGTGAGGTACGATGACGAGCGTAGGTTGAGTTTGGCTACGTTCCAGTTGAGGACGAGTGCCGAGCGTTGGTGGAGAGGTGCTTCTCGAGCTCTAGAGGAGACCGATGTAGGGATCTCGTGGAACAGTTCTGTACTGCCTTTCGAGAGGAGTACGTCCCTGAGTCCTATGTTAACGCCAGGGAGCGTGAGTTTGATAATTTGGTGTAGGGGACTATGTGTGTGGGGGAGTATGCCCGGAGATTTTCTTCTCTTCTTGCGTATGTTCCGCATGTCTCTGGCCATTAGAGGGCAAAGAGGAACAAGTTCTTGGAGGGGCTAAATGAGGATCTGTACTCTTTGGTATTGGCGGGTTCACCGACTAGTTATGTGGATGCGGTGGACAAGGATATGGATATTGAGGAGGAACTGCAGAACCGTAGGTCTCGTGTTAGACCGCAAGTGGTGCAAGGTAACCGTCCCATGATTTCGGGGGTGCAACTTTCCCAATCGTTGCAGTCATCCCAGCCACCCCATCAACAGGCCGTCCAATAGTCTGGACACCATAGGTTTATGTCTCGTGGTCATCAGTTCAAGAAGAAGTCGGGTTCTAGTTCTTCTGGTTCGGGCAGTTCTAGCAGCAGTAGTCCCAGGGCCGAGTTCTGTGGCCAGTGTGGAGGAAAGCATCCTACGGCGCAGTGTGTTGGCATGCAGGGTGCGTGTAACAATTGTGGGCAGTATGGACACTTTGCGAGAGTGTGTCATTTGGCTGGATCTCAGCACGCCGCTGCCCCACCGTAGGGTCGTTCAGGGGAATCTGGTAGAGGTCGTTCCTTTCCGGTTCATCAGCCGAGGATGGGGGAGACGCAGTTTAGGCCGTTTCAGTAGCCTGGTCCTTCGCGTTTCGGACAGTCTTCCCAGCCTCATTTCTCAGGACCCCAGCATGCCCAGGTGAATGCCATGACGAGGGAGCAAGCGGAGGGCACGCCAACGGGAGTGATCGCGGGTACTTGCTTTGTCTTTGATTTTCCTGCGTGTGTATTGTTTGATACAGGAGCATCACACTCGTTATTGCTGATGCATTTTTGGTTGAGCATGGTTCGCATACCACCTCTTTGAGTGATGTTGTGTCTGTTGTGACTCCTGTCGACGCGAGCCTGTACTCCCAAGAGATTTTGTTGAATGACATTCTTAGGTTTGGCGAGAACGTGTTGTTTGCGAATCTGATCAGACTAGTGATGTGGGATTTTTGATTGCGTAGTGGGAATGGATGTGTTGTCTAGATATAGGGCAACTGTGGATTGTTTCCATGGTATTGTGCGTTTTAGGCCCCAGTCTGGTGAGAAATAGAATTTCTATGGCCACAATTCCCAGTCAAATATTCATTTGGAGATGTTTACCCTGTTGTCTTTGGAGAGCGTAGGGTTTATGATTTACGCGTTAGATGCATCCTTTTATTCGTGCATAGAGCTTAGTGATATCCCGGTCGCTCGTGATTTCCCCGATGTGTTTGATGAGATTCCTGGTTTTCCTCCGAGAAGGGAGATCGACTTTAGCATTGAGTTGGTACCTGTTACAGCTCCGATCTCGTGAGCCCCGTATCATTTTGCACCAGCCGAGTTGAGGGAGCTTAAGGTACAGCTTAGCGACTTGTTGGAGAAGGGTTTCATTAGGCCGAGTATGTCCCCGTGGGGAGTGTCTATCCTGTTTGTGAAGAAAAAGGATGGTTCGATGAGGATGTGCATTGACTTTCGACAACTGAATAAGGCAACAGTGAATAATAAGTACCCGTTGCCGTGGATCGATGATTTGTTTGACCAGTTGCAGGGTTCAATCGTGTATTCGAAGATCGATCTGCATCCAGGGTACCATCAGTTGCGTATTCGGGAGCAAGATGTTGTGAAAACTGCATTTCGTACGAGGTACGGGCATTATAAGTTTTTGGTTATGCCTTTTGGTTTGACGAATGCCCCTGCAGTTTTCATGGACATGATGAATCGAGTCTTTCGAGAGTTCATCGATCAGTTTGTGATTGTGTTTATCGATGACATTTTTGTGTACTCGAAGACTCCGATGCAGCACAATGAGTATTTGAGGCTGGTTCTCCAGACACTTCGAAACTCGCAACTGTATGCTAAGTTCTCCAAGTGCGAGTTTTGGTTGGACAGAGTTGTTTTTCTGGGTCATGTCATTTCAGCTGAAGGAATTTCTGTGGATCCCAGTAAGGTAGAGACTGTTGTTAACTGGGAGCGTCCCAAGAATATTTCAGATATTCATAGTTTCTTGGGTTTGGCTAGTTATTATCATCGCTTTATAGAGGGATTCTCTAGTATAGCTAAGCCTATGACGCAGTTGGCTCAGAAAGACAAGAGATTTGTTTGGACTGAGCAGTGTGAGAACAGTTTCCAAATACTCAAGGAGAAGTTGATGACTGTGCCTGTGTTAGCTTTGACTTCAGGATCAGGTGGTTTTGTGGTTTGTTCGGATGCTTCGCTCAATGGATTGGGTTGTGTTTTGATGCAGAATGGTCGAGTCATTGCGTATGCCTCTCGTCAGTTGAAACCGCATGAGAATCGATACCCAGTTCATGATTTGGAGTTGGCAGCAGTGGTCTTTTCCTTGAAGATCTGGCGTCACTATCTGTATGGCGAGCAGTTTGTGGTGTATACAGACCACAAAGTCTTCAGTATCTCTTCTCTCAGTCAGATTTAAACATGAGACAGCGTAGGTGGATGGAGCTGCTTAAGGATTTTGATTGCGAGATCCAATATCAGCCTGGGAAAGTGAATGTAGTTGCTGATGTATTGAGCAGGAAGGCTCAAGTGGCGATGTTGGCTTCGTTGCAGATTTATAAGGTACATGAGCATCTAAGCACTACTGGTTGGCGGTTTTACCCAGGTGAGGACTATGTTGTGGTGTCTTCTTTTCAAGTTGAGCCATAGATTGTTGCGAATATTAGAGCAGCTCAGAGAACAGATCCATACATCCATGAGCTGAAGTTGAAAGCTCGAAATTGACAGTTGGAAGATTATTCTATCTCATCTGATGGTTGTTTGAGATTTCGTGGCAGGTTGGTAGTGTCAAATCTGATTGATTTGAAGGAGGAGATCTTGAGAGAAGCGCACTGTAGTAGACACAGTGTTCATCCTGGTGCAAGGAAGATGTACCATGCCTTAAAGCAACATTACTGGTGGACAGGTTTGAAGAGTGAAGTTGTTGATTTGTAGCACGTTGTCTGGAATTGTCAGCAAGTCAAGGCCGAGAGGATGAGACCTGGTGGTCTATTGCAGAGTTTGGAGGTACCCCAATGTAATTGGGAGCACATAGCGATGGATTTCGTGACCCTTTTGCCTCGTTCCAGCCGAGGTTGTGATGCTGTGTGGGTTGTTATTGATAAATTGTCGAAGTCTGCTCACTTCATTCCCTACAACATGACGTATTCTTTGAAGAAAATGGCGAAACTGCACATAGATTTCGTGGTACGTTTGCATGGTGTGCCTGTTTCTATTGTTTCAGATCGTGATCCGAGATTTACTTCCAGGATTTGGAAGAGTTTGCAAACAGCTTTGGACTCTAGATTGGCTATGAGCACAGCGTATCATCCCCAAACAGATGGTCAATATGAGAGAACTATCCAGATTTTAGAGGATATGTTAAGAGCTATTGTGATAGATTTTAGTGTTAGCTGGCAAGATTCGTTATCTTTGGTTGAATATTCTTACAAAAACAGCTACCAAGTCATGATTGGTATGGCACCATTTGAAGCTTTGTATGACAGAAAGTGAAGATCGCCTATATGTTGGGAAGAAGTGGGGGAGAAGCAGCTGTCTTCTCCAGAATTTATGCAGCAGATGAGAGATCAAGTGGATCTGATTCACCAGCGTATGAAAGCTGCACAAGATCGCCAAGCCAGCTATGCGAACAGAAGGCGTAGACCTCTCGAATTTTAGGTTGGTGATCTAGTGTTCCTGAAAGTTTATCCTTTAGGCATTGTTATGAGATTTGGTCTCAAGGGAAAATTAGCTCCTCGTTATGTTGGATCATATGAGATTGTTGAGAGGATCGGTCCTTTGGCTTATCGGCTGTTGTTGCCTCCAGATCTATCCTCCTTGCATGATATTTTTCATGTGTCTATGTTGAGGAAATATGAGCCAGATCCTTCACATTTGCTAAGAACTGACGAGGTGGAGCTAGATCGGACTTTGAGCTATGTTGAGTAGCCCTTGCCGATCTTGGACAGAAAAGAGAAACAGCCAAGGAATAATATCATTCGTGATGGTCCAGTGGAGCAAACATGATAGAGAAGAAGCTACGTGGGAGCTGGAAGAGAAAATGCAACCTGAGTGGCCACATCTGTTTGAGTAGATGTTGCATTTGTTTCTAGTAGCTAGTTTTGTTTGTATTGTTTGTTCCAGTTATCTTGAACTCTTGGTTAGTAGCCTCTCGTTACGTGTTGGAGAGCTGGTGTTGTTTTGGGCGTAGCGGGATTCTTCCAGTGTTGGTTTGTGTTGAGGTTTTGGTTCAGATCTGGAATTGTTATTTGATTTCGAGGACGAAATATTATTTTCAGTGGGGGAGTAATGTGAGACCCGAAAGTTTATTGGATTAATTGAGTTAATTAATCGGGTTTGGTATAGACCAGATTTGGCTTGAACAGATTTGGGATGAACCAGCTATGAGCTGGTATGCTTGGTGAAGTAATCGGGTCAGAATTTCTATCGGAAACAGCTCTAGAATGTTGAAGAAATTCCATGGGAAAAAAATCAGATTTGAGTACTAGTCAGGCTGGTTGTATTCAGATTTGGTAGTGGAAGCTGGTAGTTGCCCGCTATTTTGGTTACGCGTGTTGGAGGTGCTACAAGGGTAGCGATGCGGAATCGTTTTGGGAGAAACCAGATTTGAGTAGCGAGAGTGGTTAGTGATGCGTGGACAGATCCGGTTCGATGTCCCGGTTCGTAGTTTTGGGGTAGACCGGTGCTGTTAGAAGATTTTAGATTTTGCGGGTTTTGTGAGTTAGATCTGAGAACGCGATGCGACGCCGTTTAGTGATTCAGATTTGGCTAGAGGGATGACGTGCCCTAGCGAGCGAGCGGTCCTTGGTGCGACGTCCTTTGGATGAGTTCCAAATCTGTTTTGGCGTAGAGTCCAGATCTGGAGTGATACTCAGATCTGAGTTGGGATCAGCTTTGAGCCTGTATTGTCGGTGGATACCGTTCCTAAAATCTGGGAGACTTAAGTTGTATAAACAGAGGACTTTGACTCTGGTCTCGCCATTGTTTGCCGACACTTAGAATATATTTTCTTCCCGTAACCCAACTCTGTCGCGATACCCTATCTACTGTTCACCAAACCTTATCTTATTCGATTGCCGGCGGTAGACAGCTCCGACGGATGCAAGAGTGGTAGCGCTGGACTCCTCTTGCCAAGACCGTTCTTCCTATACCTCTTTCGCAGGCTTTGAGTTAGCTGGAGGGAGATCGCGAAGGAAGCTACTCTGTGTAGTCTGTTAGCATTAGCGCAGATTTGCTCCTCTGTGCAGGTAACGCTTCGAGTAAGTGTTAGAACCTACCTTGTGCTTTGTTTAGAGATGTTGGCTGAGCAAGGAGGGTAGGACAGAGCTGGTGGAGCTCGTCGCTCCCAGTTCGTAGCTCTGAGCTTTGCGTCCCTGAGTTGTTGCTTGTATTTGACTTAGCAGGTTTCAGATCTGGTTGCTCGGGACCTCGTTTGTGGAAATTGTAGCTCAGAACTGAGGTACGGATGTGAGCTTGTTTTACAGCGTTGGATTTGGCATAGATTTTATGTGTGCTGCTGTGTATGCTCTGTTGTGGATCCGGATCCGCCCCCCGGTCAGGCAGCGGAAGAACAATAAACAGAGAACCGGGAGGCGATCAATACAAAAAATAATCAACATACTACGACATTCATAGGATGTTTTAGCGTGTTACCTCGCTGGCACTTGTGCCTGGCTCCAACCGGTGTTTCAAGAACCCGGCTCTTCTCGGTAGATTGCGGTAGTTACGCCAATCCGGTCCACGACCAGATCCGAGACTCCTTCGTCAGGCTGCACTAGAAGCGCTGACGAGATCGGCACGAACGAATACTCCTCGTCGAGTTGGCCGGAAACCAATTTTCCGGCGAAGATGGCTGCGGCGGCGGCGGCGGCGGCGGCGTGAGAGAGGGAAGGAGGCGGCGTGTATTTGCTTAGGGTTAGGTTATGAGTTATGTCATATGTAATCAAGCCATTAAGTCTAATTAAATAGACTTAAAGATAGACTTGGGCCGGTCCAACGGGCCCGGGTCCAAATGACGATATCTATCGCTGCGACTTCATCGTAACTCCGATCGTCGATCAGATCGGACCGATCGACTCAGTTTCCAAAACTGAATGTTATGATGTGAAAAACAATTTTTCAGATTATCAAATCCCAAATAGCAAAATGACCGTTTTGCCCCTCAACAGCGTCAAAACCCGGTTTGACCCCTGTTGACTTTTAGGAAGTCGCACTTCCCAAAATCCTCTTCTCGTGCTCAACACATTGAGCTGAGTATCCGTGCGGGAATCTCGAATCTAGTACTTGTGTGACCCTCAATGGTTCAGGGATACAGCTAGCTGTGGGCCCACAACCATTGTGGCTCCGGAATCACAATTCCGGACCTGCACAACGGATCATGGTAAAGCGTCTAGCAACATCGCCCCATGATCCCCTAGGTATCACTGATAGTGCCTGCAAGAACCAGTCGGTCGTGGTTAGCATACAGTACGGTCCTTTCAATCCATATATCCCGATCAGATCAAC
>KV000087.1:0-10229 GCA_001598015.1 Dorcoceras hygrometricum | reverse complement strand
AAGTCGAGGGGAGGGTAGTTCGATAGATCACCTGGTCACTATCTATCTGCATGCTCAGAACATCACAATGTTCCCTACCAATGAAACATGGTACTTCGCATCGCATATACTAGTCTCGAACTCGGGCGGCCTTATCCTCATTTTTACGGCCCAATCGACTAGGAACATGTTTAGAATACACAGCGACTATTAGATGTGTTTCATGATAGCCGTCATACCCACTATCACATCTAACATACGCTTTAGTGTATTCTAGGTCTTTACTCAACACAATTGTAAATCATTACACACATAATGAAAGTAAAGAATGTCATATAAGAAAATGCGAATATCATATATAAAGATCGTTTGTACAAGAGTCAATAAAACCCACACGCCACAAGTTGGCTAGTTGGGCATCTACTCTAACATGCTCCTGTGTTGTTATTGCTTACTTCTGTTGAGTTGATTATTGCAAGCTGTTGCAATTGCATACACGCATTATTCATGTTGAACTCAGATCTTGTTTAGTCGTGCCCTATTGTGTTGATCTGTGTGTACCAAGATGCTTGTGTTGGAGGCGGAGCGGGTAACTCCCGTGTCCCTCATCTTCCTGCTGGGATCTGTTAGCCACTATGAGCCGAGTGGATAGCTCCCACATCTCATGAGCTGGGCAACAACACGTTGAGTGAATTGTTGGGCATCTGGTACCGTGTGTTGAGATGAGTGGGTAGCTCCCATATACTCACACACATCGTGGCCACTTTCATTCAGTTGATCTGTATCGTTGTTGAGCTGTATCTTGAGATCCTTTGGCTCCCTGCCTTCGGTTTTAGCCTTGTTCTCATGCATAGCATCTGCATATTATCTGTTGCTATCTAACTGCTGTTTTCAGTTGCTCTCCGTACTGGGTTTTGATCCCATGTCCCTCTGGGGCTGGTTGTCTTGTTTGCCTGTGTGTGTGTTCAGGTTATCATGGTTTCTCAGCTGGTCGTGGAGTTGATCCAGCTGGTAGTGCCCCGGGAGGTGGATAGAGTATCCCAGTTATATATAGTAGATACATGTTATAGAGTATTGTATCTATGTTGAGCGAGAGACTCATCTGTTTGTTTAATTGGGAGTCACTCTATGTTTGTATGTTAGTTGTGCCGTATGTGTTGTGGTTGGTTTTCGAGCGTTGTAAAACCAATATTTTGAATATCAGTGTATTTTAACTTATGTTTTCTAAGTCAGGCCAATTTTTTAGCCACTATTTTGAATGTTCCGCTATTGTTTATTGCGTGGTTTATCTCTGAGTTGTGCACGAGGCCTGACACATGTGGTCAAAATATAACTCGTTACGATTACTAAGGATCCTAAAGTCATTATAAATCTTTTAGACCTCAACTCATAGTCTTCCCAGCTTATATCCAAGAGTTAACACATTGTATGGTCAGACCGTAAGGTAATTATATGCATCACATTTGGATAATTTTGATTTTGAGAAGTGTATTTGTATAGCCTAAGCTATTTTATATATAAAAATATATCCAAGAAAATCTATAACAATATCAATAAAATACTAAAAAATCTTAATAGATTGGGTGTGCCAAATATTATAAAACTAGCCCTCATGGACAAAGACGAGTTGGTAAGACCTGGGGTGAAGTGAGATTTTGTTCACTGACTTCGCAGTTCGATTCTTGTATGGAGCGTATTCTCTACTGAAATATTATGGATGTCGGCATGTTATATAAGTAATCTTCTTCAAATCTATGCTCACCCACAAAACATGTACAGACAAAGGGACCTCTAATCTATACAGATGGTTAGGTACTTGATAGGTTAACTTTAAATATATATATATATATATATATATATGGTAAAACTAGTCACAAGATTTATACTCATACAAAACTTGAATAATCAATACCCTACTTGTACCCATTTTACTTTAGCCAAAGTTGAATATTGGGGTGGGGATCACCCCTATACGATACATTTAGTTTGTGTTTGGTCCCAACATGATATAAGTTTTTATTATAGTTTCAATTAATTCAAAGAATTGACTTGCATGTAAACTTCAGAAGCCGGGGTTTGCCCTCCGGGGGGGATCGATTCGTGTCCCCCACACCCGAAAATTGATTCGGGTTTTGGGCCCCACTTCTTAGGTGGGCCAGTAGTGTATTATTATAGCCTGGGTCCCATTTTGCTCAAGTGTTACTTGGATGCGCTTTGTGACCACCGATGAAGCGCATTACTCACATGCAGACGATTCCATTTACCACCAACCGTGGCACAGGTTAACGCACAACGCACCCACTGGTTACTAATTACCCAACTTTTCGTCTCTATAGTATCATTTTTTTTACAGCCAAGAATAAAAATTCGAACCCTTAACTTTGTGTTAGCTTTTAATTACCAGTTGATTTGTGTAGTCCAAAAAGGAATTGATTAGGTTCATACAAATTGTGATAACTCAACATAATCTCAAAAACAGCTTCCGCTTACTCACGGGGACGTGCCCTGTGAGTGAGAGAACATAATTCTGAATGACATCGATCCAGTCTAAATGATATTAATGATTTGAATTGTCACACGGTATTTTTTATTAAAAAAAATAATACACATATATAGTATGTTTTATGTGGTATGGAGGTAACTACCATCCTTTTGTAGCGTGGATTGTACCGTACCACTCTACGTTTACGTAATGTAGCCTTAAAGATGTTGTTTAACCCTAAACTAATTATTTGAACCTTAATTTTGTTGAAATGTACTGTCGAATGTTGCAAAAAGAGATGCGCTGTCCTATTCTATCGAATAATTTCTTAAAGGTCAAAAAAGTTGTTTTTTTCTTTATGTTGGTTTCTTTTATTAAAATAATTAATTATTGTAGACAGTATCTTTAGCAGACAATTTTTTTTAAGAAGTTAATCATTATGGCCTGACATATAAAAAACTTATTTAATTAAACTATAAATAAATACCGATCTCATCTTCATATCAATAGGTAAAAATTCAAATTTAATTAACTTTTATCATCAAAAGAAAAACCAGAATTTTGATGGATTTTCATTGTCTTTAAGAAAACATAAAAAAATCTAGGAATCTAAGAGGAAAGTAGAAATAGAGAACATGTGAAAAACTGATTAAATTGTAGTATAGAATCATACAAAATAAATTACAAATACGTTGATGTATTTTTTCCCTTTCCTTTTCTTTAATTTAAGTATTTTCTCCTCACTTTTGTAAATAATTAATAGACGACGCTTTAAGACCCTGTTCTAAAAATATTTCTAAAGTTTCGTTTAACGTCACTTATGCTTGAAGTTTTCCATAAAACGTCCTGTTTTGACCAAAAGTAGGTGACCTTATTAAGTATGCTTGTTTATGCTTAGTTAGATACTTTTTATAGAACAAGTGATGGATAAGCAAAGAAATAATATAAATTAGAGGTTTTATTATTAAGTGATACTTGAAAATGATGAACACGAAGAAGAGAATTATAACTAGAGATTTTACGATTGGAAAATATGAATGAAAGCTGTCAGATCGTAAGCGATCTGGTTGAGAGCAGTCAGGTTGCGAGCTGGTTGAAACCAGCCAAGACGCAAGCTGCTTCTAGCTACGACAGTCAGGTCGCGAGTTGGTTGAAACCAGCCAGGACACAAGCTGCTTCAGGCCGCGAGCGGTCAGGTCGCGAGCTGACTGAAATCAGTCAGGTCGCAAGCTGTTTCAGGTCGCAGGTTGTGAGCTGTTGTCACAAGCTGTGTGGTCGCATGCTCTAAGATGATCTGGGCAGTCGTGCTGATATGCACGATCTGGTCCTAGGCTCTAAGATGATCTGGGAAGCCGGGCTTCGAGCTGATCTGGGCAGGCGTGCTGGTCTGTGTACGCTAAATCGGATCGAACAGGTTCTTCCGAAATAATACAACTTTTCACGCTTCGTCTTCATCATGAAACGATGCATCTGTTCAAAACGATGCAACTGTATGAAACAGGGCAACTGTTCGAAGTAGTGCAACTGTTCGGAATGACGTTTCGTGAAAGTATGCGTCTGTTCAAGGCACCGATCCCCTATTATAAATATAGGCAGTTTGGGCATTCGGAAAGAACACAATCTTCTGCATTCTCACATTGCCTTCTACACTGTATTTGCACTTTGTTTTCCCTGCGTCCAGTTCCCGACTCAAAAACAATGTTCAAAACATTTATTTGTTCGCCGGAATTACTCAGTGTGGTGCTACACTTCGTAATTCGTAGGTCGTTGTATCTTAGAGACGATTGCCGAAACGGGAGCACTATACTCGGGTAATATCGTCTTGCGGAAAGAGGACTTTTCTCGTCTCGACCAACCTGCTATCGTGAAGTGATGTTCGATAGTTTAGAGCGTGATATGTTGAAGATAGAATAGAACACCCAACATTTACTACAAGTGATTATAGCATATCCATGTTAGATAATTAAGTGTAGTAATGATACTATGCGAGCTTTACAAATTACAACCTAGATGTGATGCAAATTCTAATAATTTAAAATAGTCTAATGAATATGAGTTTGGTTTTTATTATATCAAAGATCAAATGAACGTTGAACTAGAATATAACAAAGAATTGATGAATTAAACTCAACATTATATTTATGTATCATTTAATCATTTATTCATAGTAAACGAAAGTAAAAACTAATACAATTTCGTTTCGAGAAATAAAAATTCAAATTCAAATTAGATACAATATCGTGACCATTTATAAGACATGGACGTTGAAATATTTGAACGCGACTAATACATTGAATATGTGTAATCTAATTTTCACAGTTAATGACATTACAGGTCCACAGCTTCCCTATTCATCTATCACGTTAGTATAATCAAGAATAAGATGCTTGTTAATTCTTGCACGGATTTGATAGAATTTTATCAAAAAATTCACATTTTCCTTGAGAGAATTTATATCTTATGACTATGACTTAGCAATAACGATAATATTATAATTTAATATTGTTGTAGAGACATTTGACAATATATTTGGGTTCTCTCCATATATATGTCCAACGCATGTACTTAAACTCTCACTTTTGAATGGCTTCCAGGGGTACAAGTGAATTTGTAAGATTTGAGATGACGTGAGATTCGCCTATCCGGTTTTATGGGTTCGATTCTCGTATGGAACATATTCCCTAATGAAATATTGTGGAGTATGCTGTGGGATCGACCTGTTATATAAGTCTTCTCTCTCGGGTCTCTGCATACCCACGCATATCCCTCGATTTAAAACCTGCATGAGTCTCTGATTTATACAAGGGGTTAGCCCTTTAATAGGTCAACTTTTTAAAAAAACTCACTTTATAATATGAATATATGTATATGTAGGATTTAATATTTTATTCAAGGTTCCATAAATGCTCTTAAATGAGTCGGAGCTCAAATTCAAGATAACTCATTACTTGATTTGGAGCTCAATTCAAGGTCACCCCATTACTTAAACTCGAACCAAACATCATGGACATGCTAATTAATGAATCGGAACTCAAAGCTACAGAAATATGAATGTTCTCAAATCCAATCCACAAATAATAAAATAGAAAAGCTTATTGAAGATATAATATCAAACTAACCAATGGGAGTTAAGTGGGATCCAGCATTGAAAGTGCGTGATTCCCATTCCCTTTTCAACCAAAAAAGGGTCAAGAAAAGAACCGTATGAGAGGTTGTGGTTAAAAGCTATTTGAT
Organism: Dorcoceras hygrometricum; assembly: GCA_001598015.1. NCBI lineage: Eukaryota > Viridiplantae > Streptophyta > Magnoliopsida > Lamiales > Gesneriaceae > Dorcoceras > Dorcoceras hygrometricum. The sequence goes on along the minus strand of KV000087.1, from coordinate 4,534 downwards.
AAAGATCAGCGATTAAATGGACAGCCCCTCATGATTCACGTAACACAAACAAAGTTACTACAACTCTACAAGGTGCACTTTGTGTTACATATGATCTAAGAGAAAATTGAGCCATCAACTGAGTTTTGAAAGTGATACATGCGCAAGTACTCTAGGCAAGACACTCAAAGAAAAAGCCAAATTATATATATATATATAAATAAACTATTTTGATAAGTGATGTTTTTAAAATCGGGCATCGGGTTATATGTGTGATGTGTGCGGATGATCCATTATCACATGGGACTTCAGGTTCGCACTAAGCACAAGATGTATTGGCAACATCACATTTGATATGCTACAATGGCGTGCTAGCCATGCTCCATCATCGTCACCATCTTTAGTTTTTAGAGCTTATTCGAAAATACATGTTTTCCGATTTGCACAGGAAAGGCTTGACTCGTGTGTGTCCGTGACCTGGGCACGTCGAATGTCGGACCGTTCAGGACAAAAAATAGTCACATAGTCTAACCCCACTTTTTCTAAATTTTCCTTTTCCTTCCGTGACTCTTCGCATGCACGAATAGACACAGATTGTGTATGATGGATATGTGTTTTGAATTACACAAAACATATTATTGTGTTTCTAATGTCTTTACGTAGTGTACAGATGTTAAGATCAACAAGTAGAGAAATCTGAAGAAAGCTGCATTGTCTAACGAGAAGTGATGAAAAGTCTGGCAGACGTAAGTATGAGAGATTTGGAATAAGTGAAGTCTGAAAGAGAGATCTGGAAGATGTGATAAGTAGATTAAAAGATAACATCAAATCGAAGAATTTTGGTTCAATTGATAGGAGAAGTCTGATCACATGATGAAGAGGTGAAGTCTGATGAAGAGACTCGTTGAAGAGATGAAGTCTGGAAGAGACCGATGAAGAGGAGAAATCTGGAAGACGATAAATAGAAGAAGTCTGGTACGCTAAATAGAAGAATTCTGGAATCTGATAAAGAGGAGAAAACTGGAAGAAATCTGATGAAGAGAAAAGAAGAGAAGGAAGAGATCGATTAAGAGAAGTCTGGCAGAGTCTGATGAAGAAATCTGAAAGATGATGAACAGTAGAAATCTGAGGGAGCGCCTTACGTGAAGAAGTCCGAACAAAGATATTAAAACAGAAGATCGATTCAGACGGTGTATTCAGACGTTGGACAGACAGATGCAAGCAGAAGAACGATCCAGATGTTAATCAGACGCAAAAGAGGAATCTGAATCCGATGTGGAGCAGTTGATTCAGATGTTGGATTAAAGATATTCAGATGTTGTCCAGACGATGTTAATCAGCTGTTACGCTAAGGAGAAAATGAAACAGACGATGAATCAGCTGATGAAGATAAATCAGACGTTGCGTGAAGACATAAATGAAACAGATGTTATTCAGCTGTTGCGACAAAGATTAATCAGAAGTTGCGCGAAGAAAAGATTAATCAGACGTTGCGTAAAGAAAAGTTTAACCAGATGTAGCGCAAAGACAAAAATGAAACAGACGTTGCGTGAAGACATAAATAAATCAGACGTAGAGCGACGAAGATGAATCAGCTGACAACAGACATCAGACGTTGATACGAGAAGTTCGATCAGACGTTGTCAAGAGGAGCAGCTGATCAAATGTGAAGCAGAAGTTGATATCATCTCAGACGACGATCAGCTGCTGGAATGATGGACGATATTAGTGGTTGAACAGAAGAATAATTCAGCCATCGAGAAGAATGAAACAGACATTGATCAACTGGAATGACAAAGATGAAACAGACGTTGCGAAGAGGATGGAATCAGACGTCGATCAGATGTTGAGCAGTTGGTATCAGATGTTGAACAGTAATCAGAAAGATGAAGAGAATCAGATGTTCAAATGTGAAGAAAAGTGAACAGCTGAAGCGAACAGTTGATCAATGTTATGAAGAACATTCAGGCGAAGCATTTGACAAATATCTGAAGAATAACAGAAGCATGGGAATCAACTGCTGAGCCTTCAGATCAATTCAGCTGTTGGAGTATTTCAGATTTAAAGCGTTCAGCTGTTGAAAACGACAAAAGCCTGCAAAAGAAAGGACACAAAGACAACTCCCTGTCGGTACTTTACAGAACATCTTTTAACAGGAAGGAAATTGTGTCAAACGGAAGAAATTTAAACAGAGGCTATTTAAACAACAAGCACTATTGAAGACGATTTTTTTGACAGATTAATTGACGCACAATGCACAAATACAGAGGGAAGAAAAACAGAGAGACGAAGCAGTCGATCACCATTAGAGAGGAGCGCACAACGAGCGTCGACTGCTGAGTCTTCATCAGCTCTTTAGGAGCATTTCCCAGTTGCGTGAGATTTTATTAATACGAGAGTTGCTTACACTGTAAATCTCACACACACAGAGATTCATTCACATTCATGAGAGTTGAGCGATATTGTATAGTGAATGAATCTCAAACCCAAAACAAAAATCAGATCTCGTCCAAGCACGAAGACGTTAAACTCTGTGTCTGTAGCATTTCTCACAGAGGCGTAAAACAAGTGATTGAGTTAACAGCCGAGGGCTGATTTAGAGTTCTAGGAGTTCGAATTTGGGCAGTGGGTAAGTCCCAAATTCTATTAGGTCTGTGGATCAAATTCTTCTAGTGGAACCTTCCGAGGCGGAAGAAGGGGAGACGTAGGATATTTATATCCGAACTTCCATAAACAAACATTGAGTAATCTCTTTACGATTTACAGTTCCGCATACGCATTTTATTAGCATTCGCATAACACATCTGTTGGCACACACACACGCACAATCTGTTTGGAACAAACAAATGTCACGCATACTTTAACTGTGACAATTGTACAACAAACATATTTCATGCACTGTTAGTCACACATCATACATATGCTTTAATAGAAATCTGTTTGCGTTAGTTTTAAAATTTAGGATTCAGTTCTGGTGTTTTCCGTATGTTTTTATTACATACCAGATCTGTCTCCGGTGCTCTGTTTTATGTTCAAGAACCCGATGTATCGCACCTCTTTTTAGCAGCGCAAAATTTTTAACAGTAGCAGCGCTCTTTATTTTCTTTCTATTTATGGATCAGATCTCACGCAGTCCCTTATGTTATGATGTTTATTGTATTGCATCTCGAGATCTGATCCTTTGGTCCTAACAGTGTATTCAATACAGGCATCTCAAAGGACAACCAGTACATGACATCTGGTATGCCTAGGCAGCTGAAGAGTCCCACGTTTCCCTACTTATACAAACACCATTCTCCATTCCGAAACATAACACTTTCTCCATTATCTTTACGTTTCCACACTGATACAGTGAAGGTTCGGTTCAGTTTAGCGTAGCCTCGTGCTTTAAGTTACGTGCTCGATCTCCGTCGTTGTACCATGGGAAACAGACACCACACGCAGCTTGGTCCTTGGAAGAACTTGGACGCGGTGAATCTATTTTAAGGGAACTGTGTTCTAAGACATGTTGTGTTTTGTTCTAACACTGTTTTCGATTCGTTTATTTATGCATGTTATTACCCCTCTCCTATCTAACAAATCTTACAACAGATTCATAGAACATATGTCTTCGAATGGTGCTGCCCCTGCTATATCTGTTGCCCCTGTGCCTACATCGACTAACTATGTTGAGAAGTCGGATAAGTTCAACGGTCTGGACTTCAAGCGGTGGCAACACAAAATACTATTCTACCTCACCACGTTGAACTTGGCCAGGTGAGGAGGTCCCTACGCTTAAGGAAGGGGAAAAAATGTTGAATCTGTCAGCGCTGTTGAGGCTTGGAATCATTCTGATTTCCTATGCCGAAATTATTTCTAAATGGACTGGCTGATGCACTGTACAACATTTTTTGTGAGAAGAAAAAGGCCAAGGAACTATGGGAATCCCTCGATCGGAAGTATAAATCGAGGATGCTGGAGCCAAAATATTCCTTGTTGGCTGATTCTTAGATTTCAAGATGTTGGATTCCAAGCATGTTATAAATCAAGTTTAGGAACTTCAACTTATTCTCCACGATATTAATACTGAGGGGATGACCTTAAGTGAAACTTCCCAGGTCGCTGCGATTATTGAGAAACTGCCTTCAGCATAGAAAGAGTTCAAAAATTATTTGAAGCACAAGCAAAAGAAAATGAACGTCGAAGAACTTATTATCCGACTTCGAATTGAAGAAGTCAATAGGAACTCTGAAAGGCGTTTCTTTACTCCTAATGTTTACAAAGAAAATGTTGTTGAACATGGCCACAAATATAATGCAAAAAAGAAGTCAAATCCATTAGGAAAAGGCTCTAAATTGGGAGCAAGGAAAGGCACATTCGAAAGAAATTCGTGGGGAATTGCTACAATTGTGATGGGATGGGTCACAAGGGGCCAAACTGTAAGAAACCGAGAGAGCTCGAGAGGGCTAACACCATGGATAACATTCTCATTATGTCTCAAATACAATTCTCTGTGCAGTTGTTTCTGAAGTAAATCTTATGGGTTTGAACCCAAGAGAGTGGTGGAATGATACTG
>KV000057.1:34785-44938 GCA_001598015.1 Dorcoceras hygrometricum | reverse complement strand
TTTATAGACTTGTGATGGGCTTGAACTGGACCAATGGGCCGGGGTCAGGCCCAGTCCCGTATGAACATTCGGTTCAACTGCATCACCGTGGCTCCATCATACTTCCGATCGACGATCAGATCGGACCGATCTACACAGTTTACAAAACTGAGTATTATGATGCGAAAACAATTTTTCAGACCACCTAGTCCAAAATTGCAGTTTAGCCCCTCCAAGTTTCAAGGATAGTCAAACTAGCCCAAACTTTTGGGAAATTGCATTTTGACCCATGTTGAATTTTAGGAAGTCGCACTTCCATCCTTCCTCCTCCTATGCTCAACAAATTGAGCACAATTTTACGTGCGGGAATCGAGAAGCCAGTACTTGTGTGACCCTCAATGGTTCAGGGATACAGCTAGCCGTGGGCCCACAACAATTGCGACTCCGAAAACACATTTTCGGACTGACCCATCGGATCATGGTAAAGCGCCTAGAAACATCGCCCCATGATCCCCTAGGTATCACTGATAGTGCCTGCAAGAACCAGTCGGTCATGGTTAGCGTACAGTACGGTCCTTTCAACACATATATCCCGATCAGATCAATGACCATTGGTAAATCGAGAGTCGCTAGAGATCCAATAACCATGCATACATCTCGGAGATCAAATAGTGACATCACGTGTGTTACTAGGTAAACCCATTTACCTAAAACACATCCAGTACTCTGGCCAGAAATTTATCACACTATTATCTCCTCAGATAGCATAGGATATCCACGCACAAAGGCGAGCGATGAATCCTCGACAACGAAGCATCGAATCCTACATGCATCGGGACCTCACCCAATCCCACCACCTAATGACCCCAACTGAGTTGGTAAACGGGTCAAAGTGAGGAACCTATCATGTAGAGTCTCAATGACGTTTCGAGTAGTGATGGCTAATCTGTACAACCAAGACCTCGAACTTATCCACTCGACAAATGGTAACAACTTGGAAAGTCCGAACGAGGGTAGTTCGATAGATCACCAGGTCACTATCCATCTGCATGCTTAGAACATCACAATGTTCCCTACCAATGAAACGTGGTACTTCACATCGCAGATGCTAGTCTCAAACTCGGGCGGCCTTATCCTCATTTTGACGGCCCAATCGATTAGGAACGAGTTTAGAATACACAGTGACTATTAGATGTGTTTCATGATAGCCATCATATCCACTATCACATCTAACATACACTATGGTGCATTCTAGGTCTTTATCCAACACAATTGTTAACATTATAAAATAATGAAGATAAAGAATGCCATAAAAGAATACGAATTTCATAAATAAAGATCGTTTACAAAGAGTCAATAAGAACCCACACGCCACAAGTTGGCTAGTTGGGCATCTACTCTAACACAACTGTCTTGACAGCTGCTTATCCTTCCTTTATGACCGTCTGTTATCTACGCCATAAATCCTTTAAAACTAAACATTTCCCTCTAAACTCATATCTGATTGAAATCAGATCTGAAAATCATCGGGGTCACTTATTTTCGAAACTCGCTTCTCTTTTAAAATCTCACTGAGCATCAGATTCGACTACTGTGGACTTATCGTTGAAGTTAAAATAGATTTGGCTAACGAAAATAGTACTCGGGCACAAAACAGATCTTAGTCGTAAAGACAGATTTTACTATGGTATCGCTAACGTTAAAACAGATGTGGCATAAGGGAACAATATCGTGAGCGTGATCAGATACTTTAGATGTAGTAGCGCTAACGTTGAAGCAGATTTGACTATAGAATAGTAGTGCTAGCGTAACACAGATTTGGCTTCTGGTTGGTATCGCTAGTGGGAAAATAGATGTGACTGTAGAATAGTGTTCTAGGAGTAAAACAGATTTGACTCACGAAATAGAGTTAACATCTTAAAAACAGACTTGACAGGGAAATTCAGATTCGTCATGGGAATTCAGATTTGATCATAGAATCTTGTCGCTAGCGTAGAAAAACAGAATTGGCTACTGAACTAGTGCTGCAACATCTCGACGATGTCCAAGATACCAGCTCCGCCTATCTAACCGGAACAAAATCCCGATTTGACCAGCATCGCCGATTACTTGGAGTCAAGTCCAGACTTCACAATTCACCAAGAAGAAGAACTTCATAATCTTTCAAGGAACTAGAATCTGAATGCTCAATGTTTTAAAAACAACATCAACATCTGCGCTAAAACATACCGGAATTCTTTTGAAACAGAAAACAACAATGAACCCGATCTTTCATTTTCATAAACATGCTTGAACATTGGTATATCTTTAACATAAACAAGAAAACAGAACTGAGGAAAAATCAATAGATGCTTTAAATGGCGTAGCAAGGATTAACTTTTACTTGCCTTAACACTGGAAACACGGAGACAGCTGGTTCCTGCATAAATCCTCCTCAAGCACCACGACGAGATTTTCTTTACAAATGAAAGTGAACTCAAACTTCACGTAGACAATCATATGAAAGTGCATAATTGGCATTAGGTGAAACACTCGAGTAGGCATGAGATTCCTACCAACTATTTGTCCTTTTTGAAAGATTTGTAAAAAGCTCCCATAGTCTGTTTTAAATTTGGAAATTTGCCAAAGGATTTTGAAGAGAACAATTTTCTCAATTTGAAGTATTTTATTTCCGAAATCTGAAATCAGCTCGAGCTTGTGCTTGAGGCGAAATCTGTCAGAACCTTCTGAGTCGTGTCTCAAATCTGAAATCAGCTTTTAAAACGATTATAATGAACTTAAAGCTGTAATCTGAAATATGGAAATATCAACATGGCCCCTTTAAAATGAAAAGGGTTAAAATTGTGGTCTTATGGATTTTGGAGCGTTACAAATCTACCCTCCTTATGGGAATTTCGTCCTAGAAATTTACTTACCAAACAGATCTGGGTAAAGGCTATACATATCAGCTTCGGTTTCCTACGTAGCTTCTCGTTCTGTTTGGTTAGTCCATTGCACCTTAACCATAGGGATACTACGGTTTCTCAACTTCCTAATCTCTTGAAGAAGAATCCTCTCGGGTCTCTCTTCGTAACTCAGATCTGGTGCTAAATGAATTGGCTCATGGCTTAGTACGTGCGACGGGTTGGGAATATACTTCCTCAAAGCTGATACGTGGAAAACACTATGCACTGCGGACAGATGCGGGGGCAATGCTAACCGATAAGCCAATGTTCCTACTCGTTCTAGAATCTCATAAGGCCCAATATATCTGGTACTCAACTTTCCTTTCTTTCCAAAATGCATTACTCCCTTCATAGGAGCTACTCTCAAAAACACGTGATCACCAATGTGAAAACCCGAAAATTTAGCTTCAAAAAAAAAAAAAACTCGGACTGCTGGTCGAAATTCAGCAGTAGCGCCTATTGGTGAAAGCTGATCAGCAGTTGATGGCGCGAGAGTGAAACGCCGTCGTTTTGTGGAACCAGCAGTTGCGCGTTGAATTGGTTACTCAAGCGGAAGGGATGATACGTTGTCGTTTCGACCTTAGAGGTTGCTGCTGGCAGGCGTGGATTTTAGCGCGAGAGTGTTCGAGAGAGTGACACGTGTTGGGCAATGTTTTTGAGTGATTGACTGCTGGATCAGCAGATGCGTGAGTTTAGAGTGACCAGCTGCCGGTTTGGGAAACCAGTCGTAGAAGTGGAGCGACGTCGTTTCGTTATGTTGAAACGCTGCATCTTGAGTATTGTGTATGGAACCAGCAGCGAGGGGGTTGTGAGTAATGCGTTGCGACTGGAGAACCAGCAGTTAGCGATAGCAAAACGATGTCGTTTGAATAAGTCGATACGACAGCGTTTTGCCTTCGCGCTAAAGATTCAGCAGATGGCTTGTGCGATGATTAAAACCAGCAGATAGCTACAGTTATCTTGAATCAGCTGTTGCAAGATTCCAGCAGGTGCATTACTTAAAGAAACCAGCAGCAACGATTTAGCGACTCAAATTCAGCAGCGACGCAAATTCAGAAGCGACTCAAATTCAGCAGCGACTCAAATTCAGCAGCGACGCAAATACAGCAGCTGGCGATTTAGCGACGCAGACTTCATCTTCTCCACGAAGCTTCCGAATCCAGGTTCCTCGACGCGAAGCAAGATTTTTGAACAGAAAGCTTCATCGTGAAAATTCGAAGAGATCTCTCACGCGTACAAGCCGGATTTCATGCTGTAACGGACAAATTGAGGTGATTAAGGGCCAATTAAAGCTCGTAATTCCATGGTTTAATCCTACGCGTGTAACCATCGGTGTAATGGTCATAAAGACAGAGGTTTAAGTGCGCGTAAATGGCAGACGATTGATTCATCCCTCGAAGCCTATAAATACAGACAGAACCTCAGAGTTTTCCACACCATTCGAAATCCCTCAGTTAGAAAAGCAGCAAGCTCCCGCTGAAAACATTTAGAAATTGTTGCCAACTTCCATAGTCGAATTTCTGCACAAATTGAAAGCTAGCGCCGTGCTCCAGAAGTTCTGCTACCAGACTTCACGCCATTTTTGAGTCCCTGCGTTTTTGTTGGCACCGCCCAAAACATCCAGACTTCACGCTTTTCACACCATATTTCTCACAAGAGCCAAGCATCTCCGCACTTTTGGAAAAAAACCAGACTTCAGGCTTCGCACTTTTCACGTGAATCCAGACTCCGAATAATAAGTGGGCTTTTGCTAATATATATTTCGTTGGTTATATTATATATATTAATTTCGAAGGTTTAGTTTTAAGTCTACTGTTCGAGCACCTTTTGTTCAGATTTTTGTCTCATTCAAACTCCGCTTGCACTGATTTTTGCTATCGTAATATGGGTCTACGGAATATTTCGGACTCTGGGTTACTTGGTGTAACCACATGGCCTCGATCCCTTAGAGGAGTAAAAATTAGGGACTGATCAGTAAACCATAGACACGATTCTGTCGTTATATGGGTTTACGAAATATTCCGCACTCTGGGTTACTTGGTGTAACCACATGGCCTCGACCCCTTAGAGGAGTAAAACTTAGGGACTGATCAGTAAACCATAGACACAAAGTAATCATCAGTGCTATCTGTCATGCTATGCTCTGTTATGTTATGCTCTGCTCTGTTATGCTCTGATCTGTTCTGGTTATGTTCTGCTCTGAATTCAGTCATATATATGTATATTTGTTATGCTCGAATGGTATCCCCCCACTTGCTGAGTGTTTACCCCAAACACTAAGTAATCATCAGTGCTATCTGTCATGCTATGCTCTGTTATGTTATGCTCTGCTCTGTTATGCTCTGATCTGTTCTGGTTATGTTCTGCTCTGAATTCAGTCATATATATGTATATTTGTTATGCTCGAATGGTATCCCCCACTTGCTGAGTGTTTCCCCAAACACTCACCCCTTACTTCTCCACCTAGATAAGAATGAAGAGCAGGTAGAAGAAGAAGAACAAGATCAGTTCTGGGGCTGGTGAAGATTCCGTTTGTTAATGTAATTTCATTTTTTTTTCGCTTCCGCAAATTTCTTGATTTTTCCGATGTAAAAACGATATTATTTTGGATATGTAATAGACTGGTTTGAGCTATGCTATGATGGCTTAATGTTTTACAATTTTTTAAATTGTTTAATATTGCCGATGTCATGAGTCTCGGTCTCGAGGCGTGACATTTTAGTGGTATCAGAGCTCACCAGGTTCATAATCCAGCTGGGAAACCAAATCTGAAATTTTCAAGGTCCAGGAAGAATTTCAGATTTTGGCGAAAGACCAGTGCTGCCCTCCGAAAACATGCTTTGCCATTTTGTTTAAAAATTCAATAACTTTTTGTACAGGACTTCGATTTCAGTTCCGTCAGCTGTTCTGAAATCCCTATGGTTAGTATCTTCTGTTTATGGATTAACCTCACGACTTTATATTTTTGGACGTGTCCTCGATTTTAGGAAATGGCCCCTTCTGTTCCCCGTACTCATGCTGCGGCTGCCCTCCGTATGAAACAAATTGCTCTCGATAACCAAGGCCGCACAATTAGGCGCCTTAGAGCCCAATTAGCCACTGAGAGACGAGGATTGGCCACCATGAAGAAAGAACTTGAAGACACTCAAGTAGCCTTAGAATCCTCACATAAGGTCATTGCCGGACTGACCGAGATAGGCCTTAGCATGTCCAAGAAGATTGAGAAGATGAAAGTTAAGAAACAACTAGCTAAAGCAAACCATGTGGAGTGCCATCAGAAGTTCCAGGCTTGCATCCACGAGGCCGAAGACTCGATGCAGGCACAACACTTGATCATCGAGGCCCTGGTGGATGAGAAGGATAGCCTACTCCAAATCATCCAAGGTCTCCAAGAAGCCAACAATGCCCCTGCTCCATTCGATGGTGATTGGGAGGAAGAACCGGAAGAAGAACCGGAAGAGGAAGAGATTGAGGATATTCCTCTGGGCGAGGGAGAGATAGATGATGAATAGGATATATTTTAGCTTTGTATTCAATTCATCTTTCTATTCGAATAAATTGCTTAGCCTTCAAGATATCTTATTCTCGACCTTTCACAGTTATATACGCCATTCTTAATAAAGACTCCCTATGACAGAATATGGCAGGCGATCGTAGAAGCGACAGGAACAATGGAGGCGAAGGGCCCTCAAACAACGAAACTGGTCTTAACAGAGAAGACCTAATGGAAATATCTACAATGATTGCCACAACGCTTCAAGGGTTGGTTGGTCCCAACCACAACAAGCTCCACCTCCTCCCCCTCCACCCCGTGGGACGAAGTTCTATTACGAGTCCATCCGTAAGAATAAATCCCCCACCTTCGATGGGAGCCACGACCCAGAAGTTGCTCAGACCTGGATGAAGAACATCGAGATGCAACTTCGACTCCTGGAGGTCCCAGACGCAGTCAAAGTGGATGTGGTAACACCACTCATCGACAGTAAAGCTGGAAAATGGTGGGAAGCAGTCGAGCCCACCATGACTGCCAATGGAGAAGCTATGACATGTCAGAGGTTTCGAGAAGCATTCTTGAAACAGTACTTTCCCATGGAAGTACGAATGCAGAGGCTCAGTGAGTTTGAGACCTTCACTCAGACCGCAGACATGTCGGTTGTAGAGTATACCTCCAAGTTCAATTCATTGGGCACCTATGTCCCAAAGATTATGGCGGATAACACTCTAAAGATGCACCGATACAAGAAAGGTCTAAACAGCCGTATCCAGTCAACCCTCACAGTTTACCAAGCCACGAGTCTTGAAGACTTGATGGGAGCTGCAATCCGCGCTGAGACTGACATAAAGAGGCGGGAAGCGGACAACAAAAACAAGCGCCCCCTCAATGCTCAGACTTCGCAAGGTGGGCCTAGGAACAAGCGTCCAAACTTCAACAACCGCGGCTCAACTCCTACACAGAATAACCAGGCGTTGCCCACTTGCTCCTCCTGCGGCCAACGTCATCCTGGAGACTGTCGCAAGCAGAGCGGTGCATTCTTCAAGTGTGGAAAGTTGGGCCACCGAATTGCGGATTGTCCGGAGAACCAAGGCACAAAAGCTGGATCGAGCAATGCGGCTCCGAGCAAGCCAAAGCCTAGGGAGGATAAGCCCAATGCTCGTGTGTTCGAAATGACACAGGAAGAAGCTGAAGACGCCAGTGATGTGGTGGTAGGTAACATTTCTATCAACAAGCTGCCTGCTTATGTGTTGTTTGATTGTGGTGCTACGCATTCGTTCGTGTCTAGGAGGTTTGCTAAGAAGTTAGGGTTAGAGCCTGAAATTCTATCTGAACCCTATAGAGTAGCAACTCCTACCAATGCTACTATTGAAACATATAAGATCCATCGAAACTGTGAGATTTCGATAAGCGACCATTCGTTCTCCGCAAATTTGATACAACTCAACATGGTCGAGTTTGACGCCATACTAGGGATGGATTGGCTAGCTAAGCACCATGCATTAGTGGATTTCCGAGGTAAGAGCGTGAAACTCCAAACCCTCAGTCAGGAAGAGCTGATATATCTTGCTAAGAACAAGGAGAGAAAGTCCCTACTTTCTGCGGCCCAAGCATGGACAGCCATGAAGACCGGAGCAGAAGTTTTCTTGGCAAACTCAAGATAGAAGACATCCAGTAGTGCAAGAGTTTGCAGATGTATTTCCAGATGACTTACCGGGAAAAGTGCCTGATCGAGAAATCGAGTTCGAGATCAACCTAGTGCCAGGGTCGGCACCAATATCCAAGGCACCCTATCGAATGGCACCTGAAGAACTCAAGGAGCTCAAGGATCAACTACAGGAACTGCTGGAAAAAAAGCAGATCCGACCCAGTGTGTCACCTTGGGAAGCTCCAGTATTATTCGTCAAGAAGAAGGATGGAACCATGAGATTGTGTATCGACTACCGAGAGTTGAACAAGATCACAATCAAGAACAAGTATCCTCTTCCCAGAATTGACGACCTCTTCGATCAGCTCAAGGGAGCTACAACCTTCTCCAAGCTGGATTTGAGGTCAGGCTATCACCAGCTAAAAATCAGGGATGAGGATATCCCTAAAACTGCATTTAGGACAAGGTATGGTCATTATGAATTCACAGTGATGCCATTGGGTTTAACCAATGAACCAGCGGCCTTCATGGACCTCATGAACCGTGTATTCAGACCATTCCTCGACAAATTTGTGGTGGTGTTCATATATGATATACTAGTATATTCATCAAGCGAAGAAGACCACCAGGAACATCTCCGAATTACTCTCCAGACCCTGCGAGAGAAACAAATGTACGCCAAATTCAAGAAATGTGAATTCTGGCTGAAGAGTGTGGCATTCCTAGGCCATATAATCTCCGAAGAAGGCGTATCAGTAGATCCAAAGAAGGTAGAGGCCATAATGGACTGGCCTGCACCTAAGACGGTGACAGAGGTTAGAAGTTTCTTGGGGTTGGCCGGCTACTATCGAAAGTTTGTAGAAGGCTTATCTTCTATAGCCTTACCACTCACTAGACTCACCCAGAAGAACTCCAAGTTCAACTGGAACGAAGAGTGTGAGACAAGCTTCGAGACTCTGAAGACGAATCTTGCATCTGCCCCTGTTCTGACGCTACCTGTAGGAGACAATGACTTTACCATCTACAGCGATGCATCAAAAGAAGGACTAGGGTGTGTGCTCATGCAAGATGGTAGAGTAATTGCATATGCCTCAAGGCAACTGAAGACGCATGAACGCAACTACCCAACTCACGATTTAGAGCTTGCGGCGGTGGTTTTTGCCCTAAAGATTTGGCGACACTATCTTTATGGTGCAAAATGCGAAGTATTCACTGACCATCAAATTCTCAAGTACATATTCACCCAGAAGGAATTAAATCTGAGACAAAGACGATGGCTCGAGCTGTTAAAGGACTACAACTTAACGATCAACTACCACCCGGGAAAGGCAAATAAGGTGGCCGATGCGCTAAGTCGGAAGAATATGAGCAAGGTGGTATTATCATCGCTCTCAGCCCAACCATGCCTGAGAGAATTGGTCAAAATGAAGCAAGATCAAGACCCCAGCTTGATGAGGCTGAAAGAACAGATCAAGGAAAGGGGATCTCCTGGCTTCCGAACGGACCAAGATGGGATCCTTTGGATGAACGGACGACTATGTGTACCCGACGTCGATAACCTCCGTCAGGAAGTGATGTCTGAAGGACATAAGTCCAAATTCTCAATCCATCCGGGAAGTACAAAGATGTATAGGGATTTGAAGGAACACTTCTGGTGGAATGGGATGAAAAGAGACGTTGCCGATTTTGTTGCTAAGTGCCATGTATGCCAACAAATCAAGGAAGAACATCAAAGACCTGAAGGATTGTTACAACCACTGGAAATTCCAGAAATGGAAGTGGGAAAACATATCCATGGACTTTGTAGTCGGTCTACCGAAGACAAGACTAGGCCACGATGGAATATGGGTAATCGTGGATAGGCTAACAAAATCCGCGCATTTTCTGCCTGTCCGAATGAACTATGGGTTGGAGAAACTTGCTTCCTTGTACATGGACAACATCATCAGATTACATGGAGTCCCAACCAGCATCCTGTCAGATAGGGACCCAAGGTTCGTATCTCGTTTCTGGAAGAGCTTCCAAGAAGCCATGGGAAGTAAGGTTACTCTCAGTACTGCTTATCATCCGCAAACAGATGGTCAAACT
>KV000057.1:18379-28594 GCA_001598015.1 Dorcoceras hygrometricum | reverse complement strand
TATTATTTTGGATATGTAATAGACTGGTTTGAGCTATGCTATGATGGCTTAATGTTTTACAATTTTTTAAATTGTTTAATATTGCCGATGTCATGAGTCTCGGTCTCGGGGCGTGACAACCAACATCAAAACTCAGATCCCGTCGTCATCCGCATAACTCTTCTGTCTGCTTTGAACAGCTCTCATCCGCTCTCTAATCTTCATAACAACCGTAGCTGTTTGCTCTACCACATCTGGTCCTAAACCAGCTCGTTCTCCTACCTCATCCCAGTGAAGTGGTAGACCAGTGCTGCCCTCCGAAAACATTCTTTGCCAATTTGTTTAAAATTTTAATAACTTTTTGTACAGGACTCCGATTTCAGTCCCGTCAGCTGTTCTGAAATCCCTATGGTTAGTATCTTCTGTTTATGGATTAACCTCGACTTTATATTTTTGGACGTATCCTCGATTTTAGGAAATGGACCCTTCTGTTCCCCGTACTTGTGCTGTGGCTGCCCTCCGTATGAAACAAATTGCTCTCGATAACCAAGTCCGCACAATTAGGCGTCTTAGAGCCCAATTAGCCACTGAGAGAGTTATGCTCGAATGGTATCCCCCACTTGCTGAGTGTTTCCCCAAACACTCACCCCTTACTTCTCCACCCAGATAAGAATGAAGAGCAGGTAGAAGAAGAAGAACAAGATCAATTCTGGGGCTGGTGAAGATTCCGTTTGTTAATGTAATTTCATTTTTTTTTCGCTTCCACAAATTTCTTTTATTTTTTCGATGTAAAAACGATATTATTTTGGATATGTAATAGACTGGTTTGAGCTATGCTATGATGGCTTAATGTTTTACAATTTTTTAAATTGTTTAATATTGCCGATGTCATGAGTCTCGGTCTCGGGGCGTGACAACCAACATCAAAACTCAGATCCCGTCGTCATCCGCATAACTCTTCTGTCTGCTTTGAACAGCTCTCATCCGCTCTCTAATCTTCATAACAACCGTAGCTGTTTGCTCTACCACATCTGGTCCTAAACCAGCTCGTTCTCCTACCTCATCCCAGTGAAGTGGTGTTATACATTTGCGTCCATAGAGATCTTCATATGGGGCCATCTGGATAGAAGATTGGAAACTGTTGTTATACGCAAATTCTACCAACGGTAGCTTTGAATCCCAGCTCTCTGAAAAATCCATGATACAAGCTCTGAGCAAATCCTCTAAAATCTGAATCATCCTTTCAGTTTGACCATCTTTCTGGGGGTGAAAGACTGTGCTAAAAGTCAACCTCGTACCCAAGGCTCTATGCAAACTCTTCCAGAAAGCTGACGTAAAATTTGGATCTCTAACAAATACTATCGAAACTGGAACACCGTGCAGTCTCACTATTTCCTTCACATACAGATCTGCGTATCTGCTCACATCATATGTTGTCTTAATTGGTAAGAAGTGATCTGACTTAGTGATTCTGTCTACTATAACCCAAATAGAATTATATCATTGAACAGTCCTGGGTAATCCAACCACAAAATCCATAGCTATGCACTCCCATTTCCATTCTGGAATAGGCAGGGGCTTCAACATTCCCGCGGGTCTTTGGTGTTCAGATTTCACCAATTGGCACGTCAAACATTCAGAGACAAATCTGTAAATGTCTCTTTTCATTCCTGGCCACCAATACAACTTCTGAAGGTCCTTATACATCTTAGTACTCCCCGGATGCACAGAGTATGGGGCGATATGGGCTTCTTCCATCGGATCTGATCTCAGGGCGTCTACCTGGGGAACCCACATCCGGCCTTGAAATCTGACTACTCCTTCTTCTGAAAAATAGAGATTGCTACCTCTCTCTCTCTATCTTGCTTAACCCACTTTTGAAGCTTCTCATCTTTCAGCTGTCCCTCTCGGATCTGGTATATCAGATTCGATCGTATGGTGAGATCTGCCAAGATTACAGTGCTACCACTGGGAACCAATTCTATTCCAAACTTCTCAATATCATAAGCTAACGGTCTCCTAGGAACTGGGCTAGTCCAACTGATTTCCTACTTAGAGCATCCGCTACTACATTGGCTTTTCCTGGGTGATAGCTGATTGTACAATCGTAATCCGTCACTAGCTCTAGCCATCTCCTCTGCCTCATATTAAGTTCCTTTTGGGTGAAAAAGTACTTGAGACTCTTATGATCTGTGAATATCTCACACTTCTCTCCATAGAGGTAATGTCTCCAGATGTTCAAGGCAAAGACTACTGCTGCTAGCTCTAAGTAATGGGTGGGATAATTCTTCTCATGATCCTTAAGTTGTCTGGATGCGTAGGAGATTACTCTACGGTCCTGCATCAGTACAACACCTAAGCCCAACTTGGACGCAGCTGTGTAAATCACAAACTTCCCTTGATCAGATGGCATAGTTTGAAAAGGGGCTTCTATCAACGCTTTTTTTAACTTATCAAAACTGCGTTGGCAATCTGTTGTCCAATCATATTTAACCTGCTTTCTTGTTAGCGAGGTTAATGGGACTGATATCTTCGAAGACCCTTGAATAAATCGCCTATAATATCCGGATAAACCCAAGAAACTCCTTAATTCTGAAACATATTGGGAACTTGCCACTCACGTACAGCTTCTACCTTGGCTGGGTCCACTTCTAGTCCATCCTTGGATATAATGTGACCTAGGAAAGCCACTTTCTCCAACAAAAAATCACATTTACTAAACTTGGCAAACTAGCGAGGTTAATGGGACTGATATCTTCGAAGACCCTTGAATAAATCGCCTATAATATCCGGATAAACCCAAGAAACTCCTTAATTCTGAAACATATTGGGAACTTGCCACTCACGTACAGCTTCTACCTTGGCTGGGTCCACTTCTAGTCCATCCTTGGATATAATGTGACCTAGGAAAGCCACTTTCTCCAACAAAAAATCACATTTACTAAACTTGGCAAACAACTGCTTACTCTTCAAAACTTGAAGCACCGTCCTCAAATGGTCGGAATGCTCAGATCTGGCCTTAGAGTACACTAAGATATCGTCTATAAACACAACTACAAACTGATCCAAAAATGGTTGAAAAACTCTATTCATCAGGTCCATAAAAGCTGAGGGTGCATTATTAAGTCCAAAGGGCATTACTAAGAACTCATAGTGACCATAACGGGTTCTAAAGGCAGTCTTATAGATATCTGCTGGCTTAATCTTCAACTGGTGGTATCCAGATCTTAAGTCGATCTTATAAAAGACTATTGATCCCTTCATCTGGTCAAAAAGATCCTCAATTCTAGGAAGGGGATATTTATTCTTAATGGTCAGCTTATTCATCTCTCGGTAATCTATACATAACCTCAAACTCCCATCCTTCTTCTTAACAAACAAAACAGGGGCTCCCCACGAGGATGTGTTGGTCTAAAGAAGCCCTTATCTAACAAATCTTGGATCTGTTCCTTTAATTCCCTCATCTTAGATGGATCTAGGTGATAGAGTGGTCTAGATACCGGTGCTGCTCCTGGCACTAAGTCAATTACAAATTCTAGCTCTCTATCTGGTGGTAGTCCATATATATCTTCTGGGAAGACCTCGAGAAACTCATTTACCACCTCTACGTCTGAAAGTTGGGGTTTACTAATAGTAGATAAGGATGTTAATTGCTAAGAATCCTACCCCTCCTTTTCTCAAACAACGTCGAGCCTTAAAAGATGATATAATGCACGAAATCCTCCAATTCTGATTGGCCTCAAACGTAAACGGGTCTCCTCAGGGTGGGTTAACCACTACTGTTCGGAACTTAAAGTCAATTACTACTCCATACTTGGTCAACCAGTCCATTACCAAAATCATGTCAAACTCGGGCATCGATAGCACAATCAAATCTGCGGTTATCAATCACCCTTGAAGCCTAAGTTCTAAATATTGAAACACATCGTAGGATACTAACTCTTCTCCTGAGGGTACCGTTACGCAAAATCCTATAGTTAGTCGGTCGGATCTGATGGGTAACTTCTTAGCAAACATGGCTGCTATAAAAGAATGGGTAGTTCCTGAATCTATCAAATCTATGGAGGGCATACCAGCAATCAAGATCTTACCCGTAACCATCGTTGAATCTGAATTGGCCTGCTCAGCTGTCATCACGAAAGCTCTACTTGTCACCAGCTGCTTTGTATTTGGGCAATTCTTAATCATATGCCCTGGCAACCCACATCTGAAATAGACGTTCTGGCCAAGTCTGCATGGACCAGGGTGAGTTCTCTGGCACTTGGGACACACTGGTCTGTTGCTAATAGCAAGAACTGCACTAATGGGTTGGATCGATAGGGGTTTATTGTTAGAGTAGATGCCCAACTAGCCAACTTGTGGCGTGTGGGTTTTATAGACTCTTGTATATGACAATATTTATTTATGAAATACGCATTTATTTATGGCATTCTTTATTTTCATTATGTTATAATGTTAACAATTATGTTGGATAAAGACCTAGAATGCACCATAGTGTATGTTAGATGTGATAGTGTATATGATGGCTATCATGAAACACATCTAATAGTCACTGTGTATTCTGAATTCATTCCTAGTCGATTGGGCCGTCAAAATGAGGATAAGGCCGCCCGAGCTTGAGACTAGCATCTGCGATGTGAAGTACCATGTTTCATTGATAGGGAACATTGTGATGTTCTGAGCATGTAGATGGATAGTCACCTGGTGATCTATCGAACTACCCTCGTTCGGACTTTCCAAGTGGTTACCATTTGTCGAGTGGATAAGTCCGAGGTCTTGGTTGTACTGATTAGTCCTCACTACTCGAAATGTCATTGAGACTCTATATGATAGGCGCCTCACTTTGACCCGTTTACCGACTCAGTTGGGGTCATTAGGTGGCGGGATTGGGTGAGGTCCCGATGCATGTAGGAGTCGATGCTTCGTTGTCGAGGATTCACCGCTCGCTTTCATGCGTGGATATCCTATGCTATATGTGGGGATAATAGTGTATAAATCTCTAGCCAGAGTACTGGATGTGTTTTAGGTAAATGGGTTTACCTAGTAACACTCGCGATGTAACTATTCGATCTCCAAGATATATGCATAGCTATCGGATCTTTAGCGACTCTCGATTTACCAATGGTCGTTGATCTGATCGGGATATATGTGTTGAAAGGACCGTACTGTACGCTAACCACGACCAACTGGTTCTTGCAGGCACTATCAGTGATACCTAGTGGATCATGGGGCGATGTTTCTAGGCGCTTTACCATGATCCGATGGGCAAGTCCGAAATTGTGATTTCGGAGTCACAATGGTTGTGGGCCCACGGCTAGCTGTATCCCTGAACCATTGAGGGTCACACAAGTACTGGATTCATGATTCCCGCACTGAAACTAAGCTCAATGTGTTGAGCATGGGATGAGGATTTTGGGGAGTGCGACTTCCTAAAAGTCAACAGGGGTCAAATTACGATTTCCCAAAGTTGAGGGGCTAAACTGCTATTTTGGGCTAGATGATCTGAAAAATTGTTTTTCACATCATAACATTCAGTTTTAGAAACTGAGTCGATCGGTCCGATCTGATCGTCGATCGGAGTTATGATGAAACCGCAGTGATTTAAATGAACCGAATGTTCATATGGACTTGGGTCTGACCCAAGTCCAATGGGCCGGTTCAAGCCCATAATAGGTCTATATGTTGATATGACCTAGGGCTTTGATTACAACACACAATTACACAAACCCTACCCTCCAAATCTCGGCCGCCCCTCTCCTCCTCTACCTCGCCGCCGCCGACCGCCCAATGCCGCCGCCCGTCGGCCGCCGCCGCCGTCGCCCGATTTTCACGTGGTCGGACTTGTTTCGATCAGCGCGAAGAGGAGAATCCGATCGTGTCAAAATCCGTCAGATCTTCTAGTGCAGATTGATCGAGGAATCGCGTTTCCGATCGTGGACTTGATTAGACGATCTACCGCAGCCTACAATTCAAGAGCCAGAATTCCCTATGAATCTGGTTGGAGCCAGGCGCCTAGACGCCAGCAAGGTAACGATCAATAAACGCCCTATGAATGGTTTATTGATTGGTTTTAATGTATTGAACGTATCTCGGGGCAAAATTTTAACTTCCGCTGCGCCCCCGGGAAACGGGATCCGGATCCGCCATTGTCGCCAACAGTGGTATCAGAGCACAGACTCGGATCCTTCAATACATTTTATTGCCTGAATTGCATAGATCTCGAATTTTCGATTTTCAGAAAACAAAAAAAAAAAAAACTTTTGTTGCAGGCAGCCGGCTGACGCCGTGTGCGGCGGCGACCACCACCGCGCGCGCGCCAAAAAAAAAAAAATTTTGTTGCAGGCAGCCGGCTGACGCCGTGTGCGGCGGCGACCACCACCGCGCGCGCGATGGCACGCGCGCAACCGCACGCCGGCCTGTGCAATTGTTGCGCAATGGCCGGGCCACCGTGCGCTGGTGTAGCGCACGGTGATGCGCAGGCCGCGCCATGCATGGTGCGGCCATGCTGCGCACGTCGCGGCAGCGCGCGGCCTTGTGCCGCACGCTATGTGGTGGCGGCGGCCGCCGCCGTGCGGCCGCTTTCTGGTGTTTTCCGACAGCCGGTTGCGACCTGTTTTGTCTTCTGAATTTTGTTCGGGCCTGTCCCGGGCAGCCCATGAAGTTTTCGGGCCAATATTCGATATTGGGCCGATTTTGGTCGGACCAAAATTGATTTTGAAATTTTTGAGATTTTGGGCCTAAAATTGTTTTAAGCCCAATTTGATGCAATTAAAATTACAAAATGTGATTTTAGTTATGAAATGTGATTTAATTAAAATATGATTTTGTTGATTAAAATATGATTTTGTCGACAAAATGCGATTTTATTTATAAAATACGATTTTATAATTAAAATATGATTTTGTGGGAAAATATCAAATTTGATTTGATTATTTAAATTTATGCAAATTAATTAGATTGATTGCATGTTTGGGATGATCGAGAGCCGTGCCCAATGTGTTAGGTGTATGCTATAGGTTTTGCGATTTTGGTTGTATATATATTGTTGATATCATTAAAGTGGGTCTGTTTGTGACCCGTTCCCACCCCTACAAATTTGTATCCCATATGTGTCATGGCAATTTAAATGTAAATTACTAGATTTAGTGGGAGGACATTTGAAGACGGTGGACATGACAATCAAAGATATTGAAGACCGAAGATCTGTAAAACCGGAAGCAATTGTAATAGGATTGCATTGCATATTGCATTTCACCTAGGACTGGACCCAGGTCCGTGATTGGCAACCACAGACCGCATAGCTCTCGCGATCGATCATACCAAAGTTTATTTATATATTCGATATATGTTGAATCCGCATGTTTTAAATTATGATTTAAAATATTGTTGAGACCAAATTTTCAAAAATAAAATCCCTCGTTTTAAATACGATTTAAAACTGATATCAAGATTAAAAGTTTATTTGATAAACTAAGGGAATTTTAATCTGTTTAAATTATCCCTACCTTCCATCAACAATGGGTGTACACCGATGCTACCCGCATACATGGCCCAGCTCATATTATTGAGGGGGTTATGTATGCCGAAAAGCTGTACACGTCATTGACACTCGTTGTGAGTCGGTTGGAACTCCCTTTAACGTTGGCTCATATTATTGGGACGTTAAGGGGACCGTCCTTCACAACTAACATTGATGGGTCATCTTGACACGTTATAGTAAACGGCGTCATATTATTGGGCCCTTACTGGACGTGAGATAAAATACATGGAGGTTGCACCGGTTGCAATTGGACTCTACCTTTTGGGGGTCATGGTTGGCTGATATTATTCGGGACCATGATCGCTCGATTGGACTCTATGTACCCGCTAAGGAAACTTGCTTTCCCGATTTCATTAGAGGGTGGTGAAATCGTTAAAATAGTGGGAGGGTAATTCATAAAAATAAATTACCTTGTTTTATGTCTTAGCGTTTTTCATATATAGTTAGTAATGCATGTCTGTTTTTCCTTTTTCAGTATAAACTGCTTATAATGTCTTCGATCAAAAACCCACTCGCTGCTATACTGGATAGCAACAAGTTCACCGGTCTGAACTACCAAGACTGGCTTCGAAACCTCAACATTGTGTTGGCTTCGGAGAAACTTCTCTATACGATAGAGAAGAGCCCTCCGAAGGAAGCACCTGCCGATATCAGCCCTGAGCAGCTGACTACGCTTAAACAATGGTGGTACGACGAGCTTAAGACTCGATGCTATGTGATGGCATCGATGTCCAACGAAATGCAACGGCACTTTGAGAAGACGAAGTATGCTGCTGACATACTCTTTCATCTTAAGGAACTGTATGGGGAGAACTCTCGACATGAGAGGTTCACCACTGTCAAGGAGCTTATGACAAGCCGCATGCGCGATGGGACTTCGGTCCGTGAGCATGGGGTTCGTATGATTGGGCTCGTTGAAAAGCTGGCGTGCCTTGATATCACACTTCCACATGAGCTGTCTGTGGATGTGCTTCTCCTCTCACTACCCGCTGCATTCGACTCCTTTGTGGTCAACTTCAACATGAACAAGCTGGCAGCCACCCTCGAAGAGGTGGTTAACATGCTGGTCGTGTTCGAGGGGACCATAAAGAAGGACAAGCCCGTCCTCCTTATGGGCTCTTCTTCCTCTGCGAAGAAGGGGCCCAAACGCAAGGGTAAGAAGCGTTCTGCCCCTGCGAAGGAGGAAAAAGCCCACTAAGAAGCCAAAGGAAAAAGCTTCCAAGCCAAACAAGTCCGAGGATGTTTGCCACCACTGCCACAAGCCTGGGCACTGGAGGAGGAACTGCAAGGAGTACCTCGAGCAGTTGCGAACTGCAAAAGGTATGTTCTATATCGAAATAAATATGTCTCTTAATTCGACTTCTTGGGTACTTGATACCGGATGTGGATCTCATATCTGAAATGATTTGCAGGTGATGACAAGAAGCCGACGTCTTAGAGAGGGTGAGACCCACTTGAGGCTGGTCAATGGAGCTGTTGGGTAGCCGCGACGGATCCGGATCACGCCTCCCGGCGAGGCAGCGGAAGAACAAAACAATGGCCGGGAGACGATCAATACAATAATAACAAACACAAATCTATGACATTCATAGGGCGTTTAATGGAATACCTTGCTGGCAACTCGTGCCTGGCTCCGACCAGTTTCTCGAGGAAACCGGCACTTCACGGTAGATTGCGGTAGACTACGTCAATCAGGTCCACGACCAGATACGAGACACCTTCGTCAGCCTGCACTAGAAGGCCTGACGAGATCGGCACGGACGGATTCTCCTCGTCAAGATTGGCCGGAACAAATTCCGGCGAAGAGGCGGCGGCGGCGGCGGCGTGGCTTTTGAGAATAGAGGAGGGTCGGCGGCCTAGTCTAGGTTTAGGGTTTAGTGTTGTGTATCAAGTGTATGATTAAGTCTAATCAAGTCTATATTAAATAGACAAGTAATAGAATTGGACCGGCCCAACGGGCCCGGGTCCAACTGAGGAACATTCGGTTCATCCCTATCACCGTGACTTCATAGTAACTCCGATCGCCGATCAGATTGGACCGATCGACTCAGTTTCTGAAACTGAACACTATGATCTGAAAAACCATTTTTCAGAACCCCAGTGCAAAATGACCGTTTTGCCCCTCAACATCGGGAAATCATGATTTGACCCCTGTTGACTTTTAGGAAGCCGCACTCCCAAAATCCTCTTCTCATGCTCAACACATTGAGCTGAGTATCCGTGCGGGAATCTCGAATCCAGTGCTTGTGTGACCCTCAATGGTTCAGGGATACAGCTAGCCATGGGCCCACAACCATTGTGAGTCCGGAATCACAATTCCGGACTTGCCCATCGGATCATGGTAAGAGCGTCTAGCAACATCGCCCCATGATCCCCTAGGTATCACTGATAGTGCCTGCAAGAACCAGTTGGTCGTGGTTAGCGTACAGTACGGTCCTTTTCAATCCATATATCCCGATCAGATCATCCCCTAGGTATCACTGATAGTGCCTGCAAGAACCAGTTGGTCGTGGTTAGCGTACAGTACGGTCCTTTCAATCCATATATCCCGATCAGATCAACGACCATTGGTAAATCGAGAGTCACTATAGATCCGATAGCTATGCATACATCTTGGAGATCAGAATAGTGACATCGCGAGTGTAACTAGGAAAACACATTTACCTAAAACACTTCTAGTACTCTGGCCAGAGATT
>KV000041.1:0-14633 GCA_001598015.1 Dorcoceras hygrometricum | reverse complement strand
ACCGTATGAGATATGGATGGGCAAACCACCCAAGTACTCATTTATGAGGATTTGGGGATGTCCTGCTTACGTGAAGCAGACAGTGGGAGATAAGATGGATACGAGATCCATCTTATGCTACTTCATTGGGTATCCAAAGAATTCCATTGGATACTATTTCTACTATCCCAGCGAGACAAAAGTGTTTGTCTCTAGGAATGCCACCTTTATGGAAATGGAATTTCTACTTGATAGAAAGGGCAAAATAGTAGAACTCGAAGAGGTTCGAGAACCAATTGAAGTACCAAGTGAATCTCCCGCACCTACTGAGCCAGTACCAGATATGGTAGCACCTAGGAGATCCGAAAGGATTCCTATGGCTCCTGAGAGATATGGTTTTCTCCTTGAAGATGATCAAGGTGATCAAGTTGTTGGATCTGATCCAAGAACTTTCAAGGAGGCAATTTCCGATGCTGATTCTAATTTGTGGCTTGAAGCAATGCAGTCTGAGTTTGACTCGATGCAAGCAAAGGCAAGGTATTGACTATGATGAAACCTTCTCACCAGTCGTAATGTTCAAGTCAATTAGAATATTGTTAGCCATAGCCGCATGGTACGACTATGAGATATGGCAAATGGATGTGAAAACTGTGTTCCTTAATGGAAACATTAAGGAAGAGATCTATATGACGCAGCCTGAGGGTTTCACATCTGTTGGAAGCGAGCATAAGGTATGCAAGCTTCAGAGATCGATCTACGGTCTCAAACAAGCATCGCGAAGTTGGAACTTGAGATTCGATGAAACAATTAAAAGAATTTGGTTTCATCAAGAATCCTGAGGAGCCATGTGTCTATAAAAAGGTAGTTAAAAGCGCTGTGACGTTCCTAGTACTTTATGTTGATGACATTCTACTCATTGGAAATGATGTAGGAATGTTGCAGTCAACTAAAGTATGGTTGTCTAGTAGATTTTCGATGAAGGACATGGGTGAAGAATCTTATATTCTTGGAATACAGATCTATCGGGATAGATCTAGACGGATGCTCGGACTCACCCAAGCTACCTACATCGATACCATACTTAAGAGGTTCTCTATGGAAGAGTCCAAGAGAGGACACCTACCTATGTGCCACGGGGTCACTCTATCCAAGTCTATGTGTCCAAATACTGATGAGGAGATAGAGAGTATGGCACGTGTACCATATGCCTCGGCTATAGGTAGTATTATGTATGGCATGATCTCGACTAGACCGGACGTCGCATATGCTCTGAGTGTCACGAGCCGCTACCAGGCCAACCCCGGCCAATTGCATTGGAAGGCCGTGAAGGATATTCTTAAGCACTTATGAAGGACTAAGAATATGTTCATGGTCTATGGGGGTGGTGAACTGAAACTGGAAGGCTACACTGATTCTAGCTTCCAGTGTGACGTGGATGATTCGAAATCAACCTCTGGATTTGTATTCATGCTCAATGGTGGTGCTGTCTCTTGGAAGAGTTCCAAGCAAGACACCATCGCGGATTCAACCACTGAGGCTGAGTACATTGCAGCATCAGCTGCTGCTAAGGAGGCCGTTTGGATAAGGAATTTCGTACTGTGGACAATGTTGCTGATCCACTTACGAAGCCCTTGCCAGGACCCTTGTTTGAAAAACATCACGAAACAATGGGACTGCGTCTGATGAGTGGTTGGCTTTATGGCAAGTGGGAGATTGTTAGAGTAGATGCCCAACTAGCCAACTTGTGGCGTGTGGGTTTATAGACTCTTGTATATAACAATATGATATTCGCATTTATTTATGTGGCATTCTTTACTTTCATTGTATGTATGATGATTTACAATTGCGTTGAGTAAAGACCTAGAATGCACCAAAGTGTATGTTAAATGTGATAGTGGGTATGACGGCTATCATGAAACACATCTAATAGTCGCTGTGTATTCTGAACATGTTCCTAGTCGATTGGGCCGTAAAAATGAGGATAAGGCCGCCCTAGTTCGAGACTAGTATCTGCGATACGAAGTACCATGTTTCATTGGTAGGGAACATTGTGATCTTCTGAGCATGCAGATAGATAGTGACCTGGTGATCTATCGAAATACCCTCCTTTGGACTTTCCAAGTGGTTACCATTTGTCGAGTGGATAAATCCGAGGTCTTGGTTGTACTGATTAGTCCTCACGACTCGAAACGTCATTGAGACTCTACATGATAGGCGTCTCACTTTGACCCGTTTGCCGACTCACTTGGGGTCGTAAGGCATCGGGATTGGGTGAGATCCCGATGCATGTAGGAGTCGATGCATCGTTGTCGAGGATTCACCGCTCGCAGACATGCGTGGATATCCTATGCTATCTGAGGGGATAATAGTGTATAAATCTCTGGCCAGAGTACTAGAAGTGTTTTAGGTAAATGTGTTTACCTAGTTACACTCGCGATGTCACTATTGGATCTCCAAGATGTATGCATAGCTATCGGATCTATAGCGACTCTCGATTTTACCAACGGTCGTTGATCTGATCGGAATATATGGATTGAAAGGACCGTAGTGTAAGCTAACCACGACCAACTGGTTCTTGCAGGCACTATCAGTGATACCTAGGGGATCATGGGGCGATGTTGCTAGACGCCCTTATCATTATCCGATGGGCAAAGTCCGGAATTGTGATCCCGGAGCCACAATGGTTGTGGGCCCACGGCTAGCTGTATCCCTGAACCATTGAGGGTCACACAAGTAATGGATTCGAGATTCCCGCACGGATACTGTTGAGGTGCAATAATTGCCCCTGCTAGGTAGAGAGATCGAAACGTGGCGCTTGTGTTGCTATACGGTTTAAAAGATTGGAGTTGCACCGTTACCACCAGCTATAGCTTTTGGTAAAGCGGCAAGCGCTCGGTCCTACAATTGGTATCAGAGCCAAGGTCACGGGTTCGATTCCCATTGATTGCAAGGAGTCTTTTGGCCTAGTGGTAAGCGCTTGATCCTAACAATTGGTATCAGAGCCAAGGTCACGGGTATCAGAGCCAAGGTCACGGCTATAGCTTTTGGCCTAGTGGTAAGCGCTTGATCCTAACAATTGGTATCAGAGCCAAGGTCACGGGTTTTTTTTCACAATGGTTGTGGGCCCACGGCTAGCTGTATCCCTGAACCATTGAGGGTCACACAAGTACTGGATTCGAGATTCCCACACGGATACTCAGCTCAATGTGTTGAGCATATGAAGAGGATTTTGGGAGTGCGACTTCCTAAAAGTCAACTCGGGTCAAATCGAGATTTCCCGACGTTGAGGGGCAAAACGGTCATTTTGCACTGGGGTTCTGAAAAATGGTTTTTCAGATAATAATATTAAATTTTGGAAACTGAGTCGATCGGTCCGATCTGATCGGCGATCGGAGTTACGATGAAGTCTCGGTGATGGAGATGAAACGAATGTTCATCCGTTGGACCCGGGCCCGTTGGGCCGGATCCAAATCCATCACCTAGTCTATTTAATGTAGACTTATGACTTAACCTAAAAAAACAATAATTCATTAGACAAAAACCCTAGTCTCCTAAGCTCCTAGCCGCCGCCTCCCCTCCTCTCATAAGCCTCGCCGCCGCCGCCCGGTGCACGCCGCCGCCGCCGCCGCCGCTTCGCCAGAATTCGTTTCGGCCAATTCGACGAGGAGAATCCGCCCGCGCAGATCTCGTCAGGCCTTCTAGTGCAGGCTGACGAAGGAATACCGCCTCCGGTCGTGGACCTGATTGGCGTTATCTACCGCAATCTACCGTGAAGAGCCGGCGTTATTGTAATTCCGGTTGGAACCAGGCACAAGTGCCAACAAGGTATTCCTATTAAACACCCTATGAATGTCATAGATTGTGTATTGTTTGATTTTGTATTGATCGTCTCCTGGAATCTATTTTCTGTTCTTCCGCTGCCTAGCCGGGGGGCGTGATCCGGATCCCCACAAATATAAAGATCCACTACCTGTGATGGATCCACACATACAGAATTCAAGTTCCAAGTCAAGAACAAATATCAAGTATGTGATTTTCATCGGGAAAACTCAAGAAATATCCTTCTTGAGTATTCTAATTCCCTGACTCTCATGTCAAATTATACCTTCGTATTCTCTGCTTTGAAAACACTTCACTTCTTGTTTTCAAACTCTGTTTCAACACTTCTCGGGAAATTCACAGAATCACAGTTCAATATCAATATTCGCGGTGTTCCCAGTATTCAAATTCTATCTTATTTGTAAGTGCAAGTCTCTGGTTCTGGTGGAATTTTCAACGCAATCGGTATGAATTCCACGTGTCATGCTGAGTATTGATTTCCCAGATCAGGATATACTCACACCGCTTCGAAGCCAGATTCAATTTCATACATATCGATTAACAGATTCCTCAACTGTTATCAGTCGCCGTTCAATGGTTGTCATATAAGAAATCCTACGATTGGATTAATCCTCTCAAATCCTCGCCTGCTGATAGCTAAAATCAATCGAGGAGATCAGCAGAAGTCTATTAGCAGGAGCCTTATTTTCCTCTCGTTAAAATCAGAAGAAGAAATCAAATGTTGTATTCGAAATTACAATTTCGAAACAACCCCGTTCCAACTAAACAAAACGACGCCGTAGCGTTTTCCCAGCAGGCAACAATATCTCTTGCAAAGAACCAGATGCTGGTTGTCGAATTCCCTTCAAAACCCATCAGCAGCTGGTTACGCAAAATTACTCAAAACGACGATGCGTCAACTAATCTAGACGACGCCGTAATAGATATGCCACATCGCTACCAAATGCTGGTCAACCAGCAGGCATCCATCCTTCACAACGATTCAAAACCAGCAGTTGCACTTAACCAAACGACGTCGCTGCGCCTATAACAACCAGCAGTTGCACAAAGGAAACTCCTGCTGCTGGGTTCTACATGCAAAACAGTACTCACCACGCGTCACTCCCTCGTGGATCCTTTCAATTGTGCGCGCCAACCACCAGCAGCAACCATCTCAAATACAACGTAACTGCCGAAACTAGTAGTCAACACTCAAAAACATTGACTAACACGTGTTGCTTCCTCGGTCTGTCTCGCGCTACCTGCAACATCGACCAGCAGCAACACGACTAAAACCAGCAGGTATATAAGAAAACTCCTGCAATAGTAATCAACACGTGGCATTTCTTCATTAACCCTTGCATTAGCACGTTTGCTGCCAGCAGCAATTCTTCCCAACAAAACTACTACCATTGACTCTCGTTGACTTCGTTACTATGGACTGCTGCCGACCGATTTCTTTAATTCGCTTCGTCAAATTCCAACACTTAGCTGAATTCAACGATATAAAACAATCCTCAACACACACAAAACTTCCAGAAGAAATCCGATATCATTAGTTACCCTTCATCAAAATCTATCATTTGAAAATCTGGAAATCTCGGAATTACTAATTCTCTTCTTAATTATTTCGGGCATTACATTTCTCCCCCTCTAAAATTTGAGTTCGTCCTCGAACTCATCAGCAGTCTCTATACATATATACATGTGAACCATGTAATAACAGAATTTGAATAAAACTGACCTTATTGGAACAAAGATGGAATCTTTGCCTCATATCATCTTCCACATCCCATGTTGCTTCGTCAACTCCGTATCGATTCCATTGAATTTTCACCAATGGTATAGTTTCCGTTCGGAGTTGTTTATTCTTTCGATCAAGTATCTGAATCGGTTGTTCACAATAACTCAACGTTTCATCAAGTTCAGCTTCATCAGCAGGAATAACATTTTTGAAGCAAAGTTAGCCACATCTGCCTTCATTTGTTTCCACCAGTACTGCATCTTCAAATCATTGTAATCCTCCTGCCTCCTGGATGCACACTGAATCTATTTCTATGAGCCTCATTCAATATCTGCTGTTTTAATTTTTTTCTATATCTGGGACAACCAGTCTACTATTTACATACAAAACATCATCCGTGTTCACTTTATACTCCGACTGATGTCCAGATTTAATAATTTCAACCGATTTCCGAATGCTCTGATCTCTCTTTTGTGCATCCTCTATTCGAATCAATAACTCGAAGCAATAACTCAGGTTCAGCACTTATGGCACAAATTCTCATTGGCTTTCTCGCTATTTCAAATAAATATCCCGATCCTTGGTAAGAAGTATCGCAATACACTGTAAAACCACCAGTACCCGAAAGGATTGTCAAAATCGGTGCTGTGTTTAACCTCTTTTCCAAAGAAAACTGTTTTTACATGCTTCAGACCAAACAAACGGTGCATCTACGGTGTCAATTGGGTTATAGGCTTTGCACTCTTCGAAAAATCCCGAATAAAACGACGATAATATCCTGCAAGACCCATAAAACTTCGAATTTCTGGCACAGATTTTGGTCTAGACCAATTAATCACAGTTTCAATCTTGCTGGTATCAACTGAAATACCATCTCCAGAAATAATATGGCCAAGAAAGACCACCCTTTGCAACCAAAATTTCACACTTTGACAGTTTAGCATACAATTTCTCATCTCGCATAGTTTGCAAAACTGTTCTAAGGTGGTTAGCATGATCACTTAGATTCTTGGAATAGATCAGAATATCATCAATGAATACGATCACAAAATCATCCAAATACCTCTGAAAGACTCGGTTCATTAAGCTCATAAACACCGCTGGTGCATTGGTCAATCCAAAAGGCATAACAACAACTCATAGTGACCATACCTCGTACGAAAAGTAGTTTTCGATATATCCTCATATCTGACTCTCAACTGATGATAACCGCATCTCAAATCAATTTTCGAATATACTGACGATCCCTAAAACTGATCAAACAAATCATCTATTCGAGGTAACGGATATCGATTCTTTACCGTTGCTTTGTTCAGCTGCCGGTAGTCAATACACAATCTCATCGATCCATCTTTCTTTATAACAAATTAGACTGGAGCACTCCAAGGAGAAACACTTGGTCTAATGTATCCCTTGGCAAGAAGATCCTCCAGCTGCTCTTTCAATTCCTTTAGTTCAATTGGTGCCATTCGGTACGGTGCTTTTGATATCGGTTGTGTACCTGGCATCAATTCAATGCTGAAATCTACCTCTCGATATGGAAGAAATCCTGGAATCTCATCAGGAAATACGTAAGCAAATTCACAAACTACTGGTATATCAATCAGATTTGGGCTATTCTTCTTCACATCTATTGCATATATCAGGATTCCCTCTGCTCCTTTCTGCAATAGATTATTCATGGTAATAGCAGAGACCAAAGGAACTCTGGGATCCTTTACCATAGAATTTCCATTCATCAGTTTTCTCAGGTTTGAATCGAACCACTTTCTGAAAACAATCTACTGTTTCCCTGATTCTCGAGTGCCTTCTTTGTTGCCACCCACCAACTCTTACCCAGACCATGCAACTGGTGAACTATCAGTTTTACCCGACGATCATTGGTCTATTCAAGCGCTTCAAATAACTGTTCTATATCTTCTAACCAGTTTTCACAGTCTATCGCACTTTCGGTTCCTGTCAAAGTCGGTGGTTTAAAAGACTGAAATAGTTTCAACAAGGTTTCCATCGGGGTAGCGGCGGCATTCAGTACATCAGTCGATATACTACCCTGGTCAGTCTGTCTATTAGTTGCTCTTCGAGGAGGCATATCTAAAAATCAAACAGACTGATCAAATTTCCTCATCAATTGCTAATAAGTCAGTCTCAGTCCCTCCTCTAAGTACCATTCATGAATATACTGCTTCTCAAGATATCGAGTTCTGATTCAGGGGTAATTCAATACATGCTACTTATTCTCTTCTCAAAGAGCATGTAATTCTTTCAACTTCTCGGTATACTCTTATCATTTTTATCACAATAATCAAGTGATATAAATTCAAAACAGTAAGCCATATACCACACAAGCATGCAATATGGTTATGAGATTAATCAGGATAAATCAATCTACCCCACTCATCTATCTTAATTCAGTCTCTTAATGGTTTAATCAGCTCTGATACCACCTGTTGTGAGGCTCTCTGCTCACAATTATCTTCTAATCTCATTATGTGGGCGATTAATTAAACTAAAAAGTTTAATTTGTCTAATCTAGTAGTATTTTTTTTTAAATGTGCAAGAGCTGGTCACGTAAAATTGTTCAGAACACTATTCATTGTCCAAAAGCTGGTTTTATATTATACGACAACTGTACAATGTCTATCATTATTACCTCTACTGATTACAACATCTAATCAGTACTACAAAATCCGAGTTTGTGTTACTACCATTACACATGTCAAGACTAAACCAGCAGCAAATCTCTAGTACTTTTTAGTCTTCGCCCTTTACTTCGGTAATCAGCTCTCACTGCCCTGGTCCCTCCAATTCAGCTCTCTCTTCTCCCTGTTGTCATGCACACATACAAAACACAACAACAGCCGGATAACTCCGGTGAGAACATTTCTCAGTATAGTTCAACAGTTATAAATAATATCAATAAAACACATAACAGTCTATCAACTGAAATAAAATGCAATGCAAGATTCTATCTCATCTCTTCGGGCCCAGAATTGATTCCATTTCAGGTCCATGTCATCAAGATTCGGATACGATCTTGACATGAATATTCATCTATCGAAACCATCTCCGGCTTCGAAAATCAGGCCAACTCAGTCCTGGGCATTAGAATCAATTCAATTCTCTTCGATATGCAATCTCATGCAGATATAAAAGATCCACTACCTATGATGGATCGACACATACAGAATTCAAGTTCTAAGTCAAGAACAAATATCAAGTATGTGATTTTCATTGGGAAAACTCAAGAAATATCCTTCTTGAGTATTCTAATTCCCTGACTCTCATGTCAAATTATACCTTCGTATTCTCTGCTTTGAAAACACTTCACTTCTTGTTTTCAAACTCTGTTTCAACACTTCCCGGGAACTTCACAGAATCACAGTTCAATATCAATATTCGCGGTGTTCCCAGTATTCGAATTCAATCTTATTTATAAGTGCAAGTCTCTGGTTCTGGTGGAATTTCCAACGCAATCGGTATGAATTCCACGTGTCATGCTGAGTATTTATTTCCCAGATCAGGATATACTCACACCGCTTCGAAGCCAGATTCAATTTCATACATATCGATTAACAGATTCCTCTACTGTTATCAGTCGCCGTTCAATGGTTGTCATATAAGAAATCCTACGATTGGATTAATCCTCTCAAATCCTCGCCTACTGATTGCTAAAATCAATCGAGGAGATCAACAGAAGTCTATTAGCAGGTGCCTTCTTTTCCTCTCGTTAAAATCAGCAGAAGAAATCAAATGTTGTATTCGAAATTACAATCTCGAAATGACACCGTTTCAACTAAACGAAACGACGCCGCAATGTTTTACCAGTAGGCAACAATATCTCTTGCAAATAACCAGATGCTGGTTGTCGAATTCCCTTCAAAACCCATCAGCAGCTGGTTACGCAAAATTACTCAAAACGATGACGCGTCAACTAATCTAGACGACGCCGTACTAGATATGCCACATCGCTACCAACTGCTGGTCAACCAGCAAGCATCCATCCTTCAAAACGATTCAAAACCAGCAGTTGCACTTAACCAAACGACGTCGCCGCGCCTATAACAACCAGCAGTTGCACAATGGAAACTCCTGCTGCTGGTTTCTACATGCAAAACAGTACTCGCCACGCGTCACTCCCTCGTGGATCCTTTCAATTGTGCGCGCCAACCACCAGCAGCAACCATCTCAAATACAACGCAACTGCCGAGACTAGTCGTCAACACTCAAAAACGTTGACTAACACGTGTCGCTTCCTCGGTCTGTCTCGCGCTACCTGCAACATCGACCAGCAGCAACACGACTAAAACCAGCAGGTATATAAGAAAACTCCTGCAATAGTAATCAACACGTGGCATTTCTTCATTAACCCTTGCATTAGCACGTTTGCTGCCAGCAGCAATTCTTCCCAACAAAATTACTACCATTGACTCTCGTTGACTTCGTTACTATGGACTGCTGCCGACCGATTTATTTAATTCGCTTCGTCTAATTCCAACACTTAGCGGAATTCAATGATATAAAACAATCCTCAACACACACAACACTTCCAAAAGAAATCCGATATCATCAGTTACCCTTCATCAAAATCTATCATTTGAAAATCTTAAAATCTCGGAATTACTAATTCTCTTCTTAATTATTTCGGGCATTACAAACCAAAAGCTGAATTTCCATATTGGAAATATTCTAAGTTAGAGTTCTGTTTCTATGTTATTTAAAGTTCAGATCCGAGTTTTTGTTCCAAATCTGTATTTGGCCAAAATCTGCTTCATTGACCATATCAAATATGAGTTGACCGTTAGGCCAAATCTGAATACCTTTTTTTCGTTGAGATGCTTACGTATAATTCAGATTTCACATTTTTATCATTCAAATCTTCTTCGACATATACAGAAATTACAGATTTGAATTCTTTGTTCATTTCCGCTTCAATTCGAAAGATTAATTCGATTCATTCGAATAGATTCGAGTGACTTTATTCAGTTTTCATGTTCGCAAGTATTACACCTCATAGTGCTCCAGAACATCATCAGAAGTATAAAACCAGTAAACTGTACCAGAATGAAGATAAAAACAGATTTAAGAAAGAAAGAAAGAGCAGAAAGAAATGTTTACAGAAATGTTTTACAGAAAATTTTTATAGATTATGGCTTAGACAAAAGACGGTCATAGGAGAGGGTGAGGACGCTGGCTGACGAACTAGTGTGCTCCTTTCAACTACGGAAGGGACTAAGATATGGTCGACGGACTGTATACCATTTATATGCGATAGATGGGTTTTGTACCCAACTCTCTTATCAGATACAGAGTTTGATCAAACGACAGGCCTTATGTACATGTATCTAGCCATAATTACCAGAAAAGAAAAAATAGAGCTCAGTGTGATTTTAATCACCAAGCTTAAAGAAAATGATTTCAGAACGTATATTTTTATGCTTTCATTCCATACAGATTTCACAGTTCATGTTATTTAGATTATTTATTTTTAAGCTTTTCAGATTCAGATTCCAGTAAAGTAACAGATATCATTTGCATGTGTTATATGTTTTTGATATTCCAGATTTTTACCTGCTGAGCTCCTAGGCTCACTAGTTTTCATTGAGTGCAGGTAATGAGAAATAGGAGCGGGATGGTGATGAGCTGATCGGAAAGATGTGTTTATCGTGGACATCTGTCTCCGTGTTTGTTCTTATTCAGTTTCGGATTTTGATGTACAATACTTTAGTTATAGTTTTGTTTATGACATATTTCAAGTTTATTTATTTTGTTGAAATCTGTACCAGAATTATTGCTTAATGAATTATCCAGTTTCATTATTTCAAAGACCAGATCTGTTTTAGTTCCGTGCCTTTGTAATTGTTCAGATCTATTTTTCAGATATCGCATGTGTTTTGCGTTTAATTGCATTTTAGCCCAGAAATTAGTAGCGAACTGTAATTGTAAACAAGATCAAAATTTTTGGTGCTTTACATGTGAACCCAAAAGTTCTTAATTTAATTTAAGAAAAGTCCAGTCGCTACAGTTGGTATCAGAGCATGGTCCTTGAGATAAACACACTTCCAGTCTGAACAGCTCTCTTCAAGTTTTGGACTTTCTTTCAGAGGCTCATAGAATTTCGCTAATCAATCTGCTGGAGCAACTGAGGCATCACAGATTGGAGTGGACACGGCCATCAAGCTCAAAGATGTCTGGAGGAGCTGGTGTACAGAGTGGAGGGATTCATTCTCAATTTTATCCGAATGTTACTTCTACCAGCTGGGTAAGGCCTTTACTTTTTATTGAGGGATCTTGGCACGTTGTAGAGGGTGCAGACCTGAAGCCTGTGCGGTTAGCTATCCCACTTATTTCAAGACCAAAGAGGCAGATCCCACAGAGGCCATTCGTGGATGCGTTTTCCCCCATTTGTATTTTTATTGAACCAGTCCAAGATCTTGATTCTCGAAGACTTTATTATGCGATCAGAGGCTCTGGGCTGAGATTTGTACAGATGTAGTTCAGTTTTTGCTTTTTGGACATCTTCAGCCAGTGGGAACCTACAATATGTGTAGAGATATAGTTGTTGTAGATATAGATTTGGATACAGAGATAGTTCAGACTGGAATTTTTTATGCGTTTCCGCATGGTCTGAATACGGAAGGTTTTTTGATTTCTTTGTACAGCCAGATATACAGATAATCTCTTCAAGTTCAAGCTCAGATAGTTCAGCGCCTACCATTCCAAGTTCTTCTAGTTCGACTACATCCAGTTCTTCTTCCAGTGCTTCCCGTATGCATTTCACAGATGATATTCCTCAGACTGCACAGATGATGCCAACTGTTGTTCTTCCTACCGACTTCACAGAATCTATTGCACATCTTCATGCTTCTATTGATCAGATTAAACTTGAGCATCTACATACTCGTGACAATATAGACGAACTCAAAGCCGCACTTTCACAGAAAATTAAACGGCTTGAGATGGCGTTTCCACAATCTACCTCTCGCCAGGATATGGTCTTTAGAGCTGAAATTCATGACATCCGCAAGGAGGTACAGATTCAAAAGGCTGATTTGACGCAAGAAATGACTGCTTTCCGTTTGGAAACACATGAGGGCCTCAATACTCTTCGTGCCCAGCTCTCTGAAATCATTGTCTATATTAATAGAGGGCGTGATGACAAAAAGGGGGAAGAGCATAGTAGAGGTCCACAACCTGAAGATCGAAGCAGACCTAGTGGTGGTGTAGGAAGCAGCAGCGAATCTTCGAGTAAAAGAGGTGGATCTTATAGAGGAAAAGGAAGCAGGAGTTCGGGATTCAGTCGATGGTTTTCTTGAGCATTTTTTCTTTATTCAGTTCTTGTACAAAACTCTTGTACTTAGCTGGTTTTGATTGAATATATAGCAACGAATTCGAGCAATTTATTTGTCTCTATTTAAGTCATAAGGCTGCTAAGTTTGTCATCACCAAAAAGAGGAAATTGTTAAGATAAAATGTATAAGTTTGGTGATAACAAAAAAGAGATAAGAACTGAATCTTGAAAATCAGATCTGGACAGTCAGTTATCGTGGTTTACAGTTAAGTATCTTCAGACCCAAAATATTTGGGAACAGTTTACTCAGACTTCAGTTATCGGGTTGAAGATTTCGAAACAAGAGCTTATCAGATTTGAGTATTCGGGTTATTTCGATAATCGGGTCAGGATTTCAGATTTGAGGGCATTCGGATTTGACTCAGAGACTTCGGTAACAGATCCAGGTATGTTTATTCAGATGTGAACAGACTCCACAGGGTCTTTCAGAATTCAGATTTAACAGTATTACAAGGAGAGTACAGTACTTCAGATCTAACATAGTATTGATTCTGTAATAATACAAGGAGGACAATTCAGATGTGATGGCTTAAGTAAAGAGACATATCTTGTAGCTTTTCACAAAGGGAAAGAGAGCAGTATTCAGATTTCAATGCGTGAACAGATGTGAGCTTCGAATATCTTTAGAAATTATCAAGTGACTAATCGATAGACATCAATGGTCACAACTTGAATTAAGGAAACAATATCAAAGCTATTTTGAGTAAAAAACGCGCATTACACAGAGCGATTGATACGCTATTTACCCAGTTTGGTAAATAAGTCAATCAAGCCTTAACAGTGCAGATTACCTTGTGCATAGTGTTAATTAAGATACGATGAAGATATGCAAGGGATTTGTTTCTTCTGACCGTTGAGATTGAGGAGTATAAATAGCTGAAGAATTAAAGTGAAGAAGAACTCTTGATCACTCCGCCATTCTCGACGTCTCTATTGCCTTCACATCGCTCTCACATACTCTCTGGGAACTTTACATCACAAAAATATTCAAAGTCCCAGTTGTCAAATCTTGAAGGACACTCCTCTGTTCTTATTAGATTTATCTTCTAGATATTTACAGCACTCAAAACATTGTAATTCATTGTATCACTTGGATTAAGTCTGTAACAAATGTGCTACGTTAAGCGGTTTGAGAAAATTACATTCTATTGTATTCCGCAGTGTTATTTGCGAGTAGTTGGAGTTTCTAGGAGTTCACTTGGAGCGATGCTCGGTGATCGGGTGTATTCAGAGGCTGTGTACATCAAAGTCTTCTAGTGGAACCTTCCTGCAAAGGAAGAAGGGGAGACGTAGGATTTGATATCCGAACTTCCAGAAACAAATCTCTGACCCTTGAACTTTTACTTTTTGCAGCGCACTTATTTATATTCATACTGTTTCACTGTTTAATTGACTTCTTTCCGCACAATTTTCGTTAGTCAAGAAAACATACTTGAACTGAGATCCTCAGATCCGGTAACTCGGATCTGAATTAAGCTAGGCACTTGTAAAATCGTTTTTAAAGGTTCGAAAAATTAAAATCCAAGGAGTTCATTCAAACCCCCCTTTTGAACTCCTAGGCCCATTTTCGATCCTAATTGATCCTATCAGCCTCGTCGTGTCATTTTTTGTGAAAATTAAGATTTCGAGTCTTAGGGGTTGCCAAAGTTCGTGGATAACTTTATTTGATGTTTTATGCATTTTAAGATATTTTCCAGTATTTTTAGAATTTATTTGATTTATGGGATTTTTGTCAAATTTTAA
>KV000030.1:141528-166259 GCA_001598015.1 Dorcoceras hygrometricum | reverse complement strand
ATCGCAGATACTAGTCTCGAACTCGGGCGGCCTTATCCTCATTTTGACGGCCCAATCGACTAGGAACATGTTCAGAATACACAGCGACTATTAGATGTGTTTCATGATAGCCGTCATACCCACTATCACATCTAACATACGCTTTAGTGTATTCTAGGTCTTTACTCAACACAATTGTAAATCATTACACACATAATGAAAGTAAAGAATGCCATATAAAAGAATGCGAATATCATATATAAATATCGTTTGTACAAGAGTCAATGAAAACCCACACACCACAAGTTGGCTAGTTGGGCATCTACTCTAACACATCAAAGCATTCAAAAAAAAAAACTAATTGAAGGGAACCCTAGCCCCCAAGGCCGCCGCCCCCTTTCCCCCTTCTCCTTCATTGATTTTCAAGCTCTTATCAAGGCAAATGCAGAGGTGTTCTTGGTGTCTCTCCCTCTCCTTGAAGCCTTGAAGCATTGGTTGTAAGTATATAAGAAGAGGCAAGTACAAAAATTCCTTGAATGCACCTTTCATTCATGTTTAAATCTTTATATTTCAATGGTTTGAGGCTATGTATGATGTTTAAATTGACATATGTCTGCCTAGGGCTCATGTTGAACAAGGTTCGAAGGGTATGGGTGAATCCGAGAGGGTCTAGATCCAAGGGCTGCGTTATGGACTAGGGTTGAGTTTTGTAGTTTGTTGTTTGGTTGAGGTTGGCTGGGGTCGAGTCTAGGGGTAGTCCAGAGTCTGTGATGGTGTCTGGTTGCGTCTGTAGTCAAGGGAAGGGATTGGTTACGAACTATAGTTGGAATCTACGTCGGTTTGTTTTCTGCGCATGAACCAGGCTTGCAGACGTTGGGTTGGTCATGTCAGGCATCATGGTTAGTTTTGGTCGGTTCTACTATATGGTCCATCGATTTAGATTCACGCAGGTCCAAATGGGGAGCGATTTGGTCAAGGAACAAATTAGTTATGAGTTTTATGGCTAGCACGTGTCCTGGTTACAGTCTGTGCAGGAAGTGGGATTCCAGACGTTGGGTTGGTTGTGTCGGGAACTTTGTTCGGGTCTGGTTGGTTTTAAGAGATAGCCCATCGAGTTAGGGTCACGTGGGTCCAGACGAGGAGCGATTTGGTTAAGATGATTTTTAATGATTTTTATGGGTTAGTCGCTCAAACTGCGTCTCGTCGGGGCATAAATATGGCGGTTGGGAGACGTTACGTTTGTCCATATCAACATGACAGATATGGTGGCCGGGAGACGTTTCGTTTGGTCATATCAACTTGACACGTATTGGGCTTCAGAAAAGTACTGAAGTGCCTTTACACTTGACAGGACTGGACTATAGAAAAGTACTGGGGTGCCTTTCCAACCTGGTACCATGGTATTTATATAGCTTGATCAGGCGTCTTGAGGTTGAGATACCACAGTCGGGAAACGGATTTCACCAGAAAATCTTTTATTTACGAGTTTATCGCTTATGAATGAATTTAAAGGAAAATGATTTGAGAAAGGAAAGCATGTTTTTATGCATTCAATGTTTGAGAAAAATTATTTGAGTATAAATATGTTAATGCATGTGATTGTCTTATTTAATACTTGATATACGTTATTTTTATTTGATGAGCCTTTAGGCTCACTACGTTTGATTGATGCGGATGACGTGGAGGCTGAGATCGAGGGGCGGGACCTTTGAGCGAACGGCAGTCCGCCTGGCACATTACCAGCGATCTCACGTTTTTCCACTTATGTTGAAAGAATAATTTTTATTTATGCATGTGTTTCAATACATTGTTGTGGTGAAGAAATATCTTTTTTAAGTTGTGGTTTTGAAGTTCAATTTAATTGATTTTTGAGGTTAAGAGGAATTGATTTCTTTGTTTGCTACAACTATGTTTTAAATTCTTATTAATTTTACATTATTGAGTTTTATCGAAACTTTTGAATTTTAGAAAAAAATTCCTTATTTATATCACGAGAAAAAGAAAATTATTTGAGGGTGTTTCACTTCATCTTCATCGACTCATACTTCTGTTGGGCTACTGTGAACTTGTTCTCCTTGGTTTGCTCATTGCCTTCGCAGATTTGGATCAACTTCTCCCAGATTTCTTTGACAATGGCACAGGTTTTAATTTTTTACTGAACTTATTCTTGTCCAGCATCTTGTAGAGAATATCCTTTGCCACGTTGTCTAAATTCGCCTTCTTTTTATCTTCAGAGGTCCACTCCAGTCTGGGCTTCTCCACCCACTGTCATGCACCTGCATTTATGGCTACAGCTGTATTTGGCTTCATAATATTTATCGGGTCATGAGTTATAACGAACCACATATCATCATCCTGAGCTGCCAGGTGAGCTTGCATTGTTTCTTCCAATCATCATACTCTTCCTTAGAAAAAATAGGAACTTTGTTCTGAGAGATAGACATATTTAATGATTTTAAATAGCACACTATTCAGACACTGAGACAACTGCTTTGATACAATTTGTTGGGATCGAAAAGGGTTAAAATATAGGCTCATGAGTTCAGATGGGGGGTGAATGAACTCCTTTGGTTTTATGAAAAACTCTTTTAGAAATTATTTTACATGCCTTCAGATTAACTCAGAGCTATGTTACCAGCTCAGAGAGTTTCAGCGTAATCTATTGTCACGAGTAACAAAAACATTTGTGCGGAAGTAACTCGATTCAAAAGTGAACAAATAAGAA
Organism: Dorcoceras hygrometricum; assembly: GCA_001598015.1. Classification (NCBI taxonomy): domain Eukaryota; kingdom Viridiplantae; phylum Streptophyta; class Magnoliopsida; order Lamiales; family Gesneriaceae; genus Dorcoceras; species Dorcoceras hygrometricum. The sequence continues at coordinate 163,555 of KV000030.1, read as the reverse complement.
ACTTAAAGCAGTAAAAATATAGTGTTCAAGAGTTTATTTTTGGAAGTTCGGAGTTAAAACTCCTACGTATCCTCTTATTTCTTGAACAGGAAGGATTTCACTAGAAGACTTTGATTATTACAACGCCTATAACAACCCAATCACTGTAGCCGCAATTGCGTAGACTCCTAGCAACACCAAACTATTATAGACACTCAATCCATAAAAGCACAAACGAATCGCTCTGAGCTGCCTAAATTTAGCAAACTCTAACACACTCTGTTTTTTATCTACAGGAAATATTAACACCATAGAGTGTTTTTACAATAGAAAACGTATATCACTACGTGTAATCTGGTTTGAAAAATATCGTGAGCTATTTCGTGTAAAGATTTTGAATATCGGATCAATTGGTCGTTTCTGATAAGATAAAATTTATAAGTTTTGGTGATAACGAAAACAAGACTAAGAACTGAATCTAAGACTAAGTTCTGGATCTTAAGTAGTCGTGCCTTCGAGGGAATTAAGAATTTCAGATCTGGACGTTATGCTATCAAGAGGACTATATCATATCAGAGTGTATTGAGTCAGTTCAGAAGCTTTCAGAATAGATCAGATCAGAGCTTCCAGATTTGGGTATTCGGGTTATTTTCAGTTAATGGGTTAAGAATTTCAGATCCGAGCAAATCAGATGAGAACAGGTCAGATCCAAATGTATCAGATTTTATACAGAGGCTTCGTTTCATATCCGAAAGATTGGAACAGTATATATAACGGGGAAGATAAATTATCAGATCAGATAGATCATTCAAATCAGTTTATATATCGGTTTCAGTTCAGAGGTCATTTGTTCAGATTTTAGAAATGGAGATACAGATCAGAATAGGGATTTCAGATATGAATAGAGATAAGAGCTGACGTTACGTGTAAAGAACAGAGATTTCAGATCATAAGATGTTATTAGACAAAAATGGGATTTCAGATCTGAATTTATTGTTAAAGAAAATGAGGAAGACTCGTAAACAGAGAACTCAGATCTGACAGTTATTCAGTTGTGTTGAAGTTAAAGGGAGAAGATAAGCTTTTGTATTTGAGAGAAGATTTTAGGTCTCAGTGCCGAAACAGATTTGATCTTCAGATTTTAACACCTATACATTCCAGAGGAATCAACGATCGAGATTCAATCATATAAAGCCTGTTAGACAAAGTGGATGAAAGAGACTCAGTTCAGAGCTATTTGGAGAATACTTTTTAGGACGCAGAGTTGGTCTATTCGATGTTTACCTATTTTGGGTATTAAAGTCAAACAAGCTCTGACAACTTTAGACAGACCTTTGCATAGCATTAATGGAGCATTTAATGCGTTGATAAGATGAAGATATGCAAACAAGGTTTGTGTCTACTGGCTCATTTATGACCATTGAGGATGGAGAAGTATATATAGCTGAAGATTTCAAATGGAGAAGCTCTCGATCGTTTTTGAATCTCTCGCAAGTTTTACTCTCTCAAGCTCTGGACACTTCACGCTCTCGTCTATAATTCTCTCAATCGCTGGTTTTTCAAAGGTTATTCTCACAGTCTTTCGGCATACCAGCTTAAACCATCTCGAAGAACATTCCTTCAGTTCTTTATTAGATATAATATTCGAGATATCTTCTGGTTTTACATTTGTAAACAAGTTTCCTTGTAAAAAAAGCTGAAGATTTACAGAACTCTTTTTGTATCACTTTCATTGTAATATCAGATTAGAGTCTGTAACGAACTTGTCGTGTGAAGAAGTTCGAAAAATCATTTGATTGTAAACAACAGTGGTATCGGCGTAGTTTGGAGTTTCTAGGAGTTCTCTGTGAGCGAGGCTCAAGTGATCGGGTGTCTACAGAAGCTGTATTCATCAAACCTTCTAGTGGAACCTTCCTGAAAAGGAAGAAGGGGAGACGTAGGATTTAAGATCCGAACTTCCAAAATAAATCCTTGACTCTATCTTTTACTTACTTGCATCGTATTTATTGTTAACTGTTCACTATTTAATCGGTTTCTTTCCGCACAATATTTGTTAACCGAGAAAACATATTTGGATTGAGAGCCTCAGATCTGGTCCCTTAGATCTGAGTTAAGCGAGGCTTGTAAGAACAGTTTTAAGGTTTCGAAAAATAAAAAATCGAAGAAGTTCATTCAACCCCCTCCTTCTGAACTCCTAAGCTCATTTTAACTATATTTTCGATTCCATTGATCCTATCAACTGGTATCAGAGCCTGCACTCTCAGTTATTAAACAGTTTGATCTTTGCGCTTATATATTCAATATGTCTACTTCTCACGAAAAAATTCCTATGTTTTCTAAGGAGGAGTATGACGACTGGAAGATTATGATGCAAGCCCATTTAGCCGCACAAGATGATGACATGTGGTTTGTCATTACAGATGGACCCATGAAGATAATGAAGGCTAATATGGTGATGGCAATTACAGCTGGTGCTCCACAATGGATTGATAAAACAATAATGGAGTATACACCAGAAGATAAGAAAAAGGCGAACTTGGATAATGTGGCGAAGGACATTCTTTATAAGACGCTGGATAAGAATATGTTCAGCAAGATTAAGACCTGTGCTACTGCTAAGGAGATATGGGAGAAGTTGATGCAAATCTGCGAAGGCAACGACGAGATAAAAGAGAACAAGCTTACAGTTGCCCAGAAAAAATATGAGTCGATAAAGATGCGAGAGGGAGAGGCCATGGCGGAATTCGACGAGAGATTCAGTGCTGTTGTGATCAAGCTTATCAGTCTGGGAAAAGAATACTCTAATAGAGAGCTTGCCCACAAGGTGATGAGAGCACTACCGAGGGAGTGGGATGTAAAGACAATGGCGATGCGAGAATCCAAGGATCTAAAAAAGCTTGAGCTCCACGATCTGTTTGCTAATCTGAAAGCCTACGAGTTTGAGCTGGAGACTAGTTCTGAGGCGCCATCAACATCACAACCTACTAAAGCTCTTGCTGCAACAACATCTGAACAGTGCTCGCCTAGCAAGACAGCAGATCAACTGAGCAATGACGTCATGTCCCTCTTCGTAAAGAAGTTTGGGAAATTTATGAGAAGAACTCAAAACCCTTATTTTTCTTATAACAATGAACACAAATCTGAAAAGATATCTACTGATTTAAATTGTTATAACTGTGGTCGACCAGGGCATTTCGCAGCAGATTGCAATAGGCCCAAGAAAGATGAGAAGAGGTCCACAGAGAGATCCAAAGAGAAATCCACAGAAAGAAGGAGGACCAGATTTGAGAAGAGGTCCAACAAAAACAATGATCGAAAAGTACTTGTTGCAGAGGAGAGCAACAAGAACTGGGCAGACTCAGATTCGGAGACAACATCAAGCAGTTCTTCCAGCGAGAGTGAGCTAGAAGATGTCCACTGCTTGATGGCCAACCAATCTACGGATGATGAGGTATTTGACTTTTCCAACAGTGAATTTACACGAGAGGACCTCATCAATGCACTCAACTAAATGGTCCATGAGTACCGAAAGCTGTCTCAAACATTCGAGGAAATCAAAGCTGAAAACGAATGTTTGAAAAATAGTTCAGTTGAATCAAGCACTGCTCAGCTTGAGGATACTGATAGTTTACAAACAGAGTTGAGTAAGCTAAAGATTTAGAATGATCTTTTGATAACGAAGTCCTGTGATATCTCATCTGAAAATGATAGATTAAGTCAAGCGATGAGCTCCTGGACTAAGTCTTCAGTTTCCTTAGGCAAGATGCATGAGACCAGAAGCCATTGAATGACAAATCTGGCTTAGGTTTTAGTTTTGGTGAAAGCAGCTCTGAGGGAACGAGTACTCATTCAGATATGGCCGGTGACAAGTTCAAGAAAATGAATTTTGTCAAAGCCATTGTGATACACGATGTATGTGAGTCGGTTAAGTACGATGATCAGATCTCACCACAGCTGAACCATAAGGGCAAAAGTGGTATCGGTTATACCAAGCCTGAGAACTCTAAGCCCAGCTGGCTAACGAACAGACTTGAGAAGGAAAAAGCGAAAGCTGGACCTAAGTCATCTGTTCCGAACTAGCAAAGGCGTTGTTCAAAGAAGTCCAAATCTGTATGGGTAAAGGTTCAGCCCAAGCAAGATCTGAATGGTCAAAGTGCGAAGCCAATTCTCAACAGATCACATAAGATTTCTGCACGAACCCTAGTGGATACTGGAAAAACTGTAAAGGTAATTCAAGTATGGGTCCCGAAAGGGGTAATCGGATCTGGACCCAAGTAAAATTTGGTACCAAAAGTTTATTTTCATGATTGCAGGATAATAGGTACAGAGCTCCAGAATAATCAAGCATATGGTATCTGGACAGTGGCTGTACGAGGCACATGACTAGAATTTCAAAGCTGCAATCAGATTTGACGCCACGCAAAGGACCCAAAATTGTATTTGGCGATAATTCTCACGGTAACACTGTGGGTAAGGGTAAGCTTACCCATGGTAATCTGTCAATTAGTGATATTTTAGTTGTTGAAAAATTGTGCTATAATCTGATTAGTATAAGTTAGCTGTGTGACAATAGTTATACAGTTAACTTTCAAAAGCAAACATGCATAGTTCAGAATCCAGATGGGATGATATTTTTAATAGGAAATCGATCTGGGAATTCCTACATTGTGAACTGGTCAGAGCATCTGGGATCTGAACAGATTTTCCTAGCAGCTGACTCTTCCAAGAGCTTGCTGTGGCATCAGAGGATGAACCATCTGAACTTCAAAACACTTGCCAAATTGAGTAAGCTTTAATTGGTTTCTGGTATGCCCAAAATAAATTTTTCAAAGGACAAGATCTGTTCTGTATGTCAATTGGGAAAACAAATTCGTTCTACTTTTAAAAAGAAAAGCGGTATTCGTTCTTCCCGAAGCTTAGAGCTTTTACATATGGATCTTTTGTTAGAGTAGATGCCCAACTAGCCAACTTATGGTGTGTGGGTTTTATAGACTCTTGTATATGACAATATTTATATATGATATTCGCATTTATTTATGGCATTCTTTATTTTCATTATGATTATAATGTTAACAATTGTGTTGGATAAAGACCTAGAATGCATCATAGTGTATGTTAGATGTGATAGTGGGTATGACGGCTATCATGAAACACATCTAATAGTCACTGTGCATTCTGAATACGTTCCTAGTCGATTGGGCCGTAAAAATGAGGATAAGGCCGCCCGAGCTTGAAACTAGCATCTGCGATGTGAAGTACCATGTTTCATTGGTAGGGAACATTGTGATGTTCTGAGCATGCAGATGGATAGTCACTTGGTGATCTATCGAACTACCCTTGTTCGGACTTTCCAGGTGGTTACCATTTGTCGAGTGGATAAGTCCGAGGTCTTGGTTGTACTGATTAGTCCTCACTACTCGAAACGTCATTGAGGCTCTACATGATAGGCGTCTCACTTTGACCCGTTTTCCGACTCACTTGGGGTCATTAGACGGCGGGATTGGGTGAGGACCCGATACATGTAGGAGTCGATGCTTCGTTGTCGAGGATTCACCGCTCGCTTACATGCGTGGATATCCTATGCTATCTGATGAGATAATAATGTATAAATCTCTGGCCAGAGTACTAGAAGTGTTTTAGGTAAATGGGTTTACCTAGTAACACTCGGATGTCACTATTCGATCTCCAAGATGTATGCATAGATATCGGATCTCAAGCGACTCTCGATTTCCAAATGGTCTTTGATCTGATCGGGTAGATATCGGATCTCAAGCGACTCTCGATTTACCAATGGTCTTTGATCTGATCGGGATATATGTGTTGAAAGGACCGTACTGTACGCTAACCACGACCAACTGGTTCTTGCAGGCACTATCAGTGATACCTAGGGGATCATGGAGCGATGTTTCTAGGCGCTTTACCATGATCCGTTGGGCAAGTCCGAAATTGCGATTTCGGAGCCACAATGGTTGTGGGTCCACGGCTAGCTGTATCCCTGAACCATTGAGGGTGACACAAGTACTGGATTCATGATTCCCACACGGAAATTGAGCTCACTGTGTTGAGCATACGAAGAGGATTTTAGGGAGTGCGACTTCCTAAAAGTCAACAGGGGTCAAATTGCGATTTCCCGCTGTTGAGGGGCAAAACTGTCATTTTGGACTAGGTATCTGAAAAATTGTTTTTCACGTCATAACATTCAGTTTTGGAAACTGATTCGATCGGTCCTATCTGATCGTCGATCGGAGTTATGATGAAACCGTGGTGATCTAAATGAACTGAATGTTCATATATGGACTTGGGCCTGACCCAAGTCCAATGGGCCGGTTCAAGCCCATGTATACATATTATATGTTAATATTGTATTAGGGCTTAATCACTTGTATCATTACACACAACCCTAGCCTCCAAAAACCTAAGTCTCGGCCGCCCCCTCTCCACCACCTCACGCACGGCGCCGGCCGCCGCCCTCCATCGCCGATCGCCTTCGTGCAATCGGACTTGTTCCGATCAGTTTTTCGAGGTGATTCCGTCCGTGGCAAAATCCATCAGCTTTCTAGTGCAGGCTGATTGGAGGAAGATCGTTTCCGGTCGTGGACCTGATTGGAGGATCTACCGCCGCCTACCGACAAGAGCCAGATTTTCCCTGTGAAATCTGGTTGGAGCCAGGCGCCTAGACGCCAGCAAGGTAGCAATCTATGAACATCCTATGAATGTTTGTAGATTTATTTTGATGTATTGAACACTTTCCGGGCCAATTTTTGGTTTCCACTGCGCCCCCGGGAAGTGTGATCCGGATCCGCCACCGTATGCCAATAGTGGTATCAGAGCACAGGCTCGGATCCTTCAATACATTATTGCCATAATTGCATGAATCTCGAATTTCAAAATTGAAAACAAAAAAAAATTTGAGTTGCTGCCGGCCGCCGCCGTGTGCGGCGGCGCCCCCCTGTCGCATGCGCTATGGCGCGCGCGACACCATCGTGCGCTGGCCGTGCGATGGCCAGCCTGAGATCGCGCGCTGGCCGCGCGGTTGTTACATGCTGGCCGATGATGGGCAACGCTGGTCGCACAATCTGGTGGCCGACGCTTGCTGCTGGACGCGCGCTTGCTTGCGCGATGATGCGCGCGACGTGCGCGGCGCGGCATGGGCGCGCCATGCATGGTGGCGGCGGCCGCCGTCCTACGTGATTTCCGGCAGATTGTTGCAACGGCTGATTTTTCCTTCTAGGTTTAGTTCGGGCCTGTCCCGGGCAGCCAATGAAGTTTTTGGGCCGATATTTGATATCGGGCCCATTTTGGTCGATTTTGAAATTTTTGAGATTTTGGGCCTAAAATCGTTTTAAGCCCAATATGATGCAATTAAAATTGCAAAATATTATTTTAGTTATGAAATATGATTTTATAATTAAAATATGATTTGGTTAATTAAAATATGATTTTATCGACAAAATGCGATTTTATTATAAAATGTGATTTTATGATTAAAATATGATTTTGTGGTAAATAATTTGATTATTTAATTTATGCATATTAATTAGATTGATTGCATGTTTGGGATGATCGAGAGCCGTGCCCAATGTGTTAGGTGTATGCTTTAGGTTTTGCGATTTCGGTTGTAATATATGTTGATTATCATTTTGTAATATAATAGGATTGCATTGAATATTGCATTTCACCTAGGATTGGACCCAGGTCCGTGATTGGAAACCACGGACAGCTCTCGCGGAGTCGAGTCGGTTGGAACTCCCTTTAACGTTGGCTCATATTATTGGGGACGTTAAGGGGACCGTCCTTCACGACTCAACATTGATATCTTGACACGGCTCATATTATTGAGGGGGTTATGTATGCCGGAAAGCTGTACACGTCATTGACACTTGCTGGAGGTTGGTTGGAACTCCCTTTAACTTTGGCTCATATTATTGGGGACGTTAAGGGGACCGTCCTTCACGACTCAACATTGATGGGTCATCTTGACACGTGATAGTAATCGGCGTCATATTATTGGGCCCTTACTGGACGTGAGGTGAATACATGGAGGTTGCACCGGTTGCAATTGGAAACTACCTTTTGGGGGTCATGGTTGGCTGATATTATTCGGGACCATGATCGCTTGATTGGGCTCCGTGTACCCACTAAGGAAACTTGCTTTCCTGATTTCATTAGAGGGTGGTGAAATCGTTAAAATAGTGGGAGGGTAATTCATAAAACTTAACGACCTTGTTATATATCTTAGCGTTATTTCATATATAGTTAGTAATGTATGTCTGTTTTCTTTTCAGTATAACTTCTTACAAAATGTCTTCGATCAAAAACTCACTCGCTGCTATACTGGATAGCAACAAGTTCACATGTCTGAACTACCAAGACTGGCTTCGAAACCTCAACATTGTGTTGGCTTCGGAGAAACTTCTTTATACGATATAGAAGAGCCCTCCGAAGGAAGCCCCTGCCGATATCAGCCCTGAGGAGCTGGTGACGCTTCAACAATTGTGGGACGACGAGCTTAAGACTCGATGCTATGTGATGGCATCGATATCCAAAAAAATGCATCGGCGCTTTGAGAAGACGAAGTATGCTGCTGCATAATTTTTCATCTCAAGGAACTGTATGGGGAGAACTCTCGACATGAGAGGTTCACCGCTGTCAAGGAGCTTATGACGAGCCGCATGCGCGATGGGATTTCGGTCCGCGAGCATGGGGTCCGTATGATTGGGCTCATTGAAAAGCTGGCGGGCCTTGATATCACACTTCCGCACGAGCTGTCTGTGGATGTGCTTCTCCTCTCACTACCCGCTGCATTCGACCCCTTTGTGGTCAACTTCAATATGAACAAGCTGGCAGCCACCCTTGAAGAGGTGGTTTACATGCTTGTAGTGTTCGAAGGAACCATAAAGAAGGACAAGCCCGTCCTCCTTATGGGCTCTTCTTCCTCTGCGAAGAATATGATTTTGTGGTAAATAATTTGATTATTTAATTTATGCATATTAATTAGATTGATTGCATGTTTGGGATGATCGAGAGCCGTGCCCAATGTGTTAGGTGTATGCTTTAGGTTTTGCGATTTCGGTTGTAATATATGTTGATTATCATTTTATAAAGTGGGTCTGTTTGTGGCCCGTTCCAACCCCTTAAAATTGTATCCCTCATGTGTCATTTAAATTTAATTGTAAATTACTAGACTTAGTGGGAGGACATTTGAAGATTGTAGGACGATGACGATCAAAGATATTGAAGACCGAAGATCTGTAAAACCGGAAGCAAATTGTAATAGGATTGCATTGAATATTGCATTTCACCTAGGATTGGACCCAGGTCCGTGATTGGAAACCACGGACCGCATAGCTCTCGCGATCGATCATCCCAAAGTTAGTTATATATTTGATATATATGTTGAATCCGCATGTTTTAAATTTTGATTTAAAATTTCCTGAGACCAAATATTTTCAAAAATAAAATCCCTCGTTTTAAATACGATTTAAAACTTATATCAAAATAAAATTTTATTCGATAAACTAAGGGAATTTAAATCTGTTTAAATTATCCCTACCTTCCATCAACAATGGGTGTACGTCGATGCTACCCGTATACATGGCCCGGCTCATATTATTGAGGGGGTCATGTATGCCGGAAAGCTGTCCACGCCATTGACAATTGTTGTGAGTCGGTTGGAACTCCCTTTAACGTTGGCTCATATTATTGGGGACGTTAAGGGGACCGTCCTTCACGACTCAACATTGATATACATGGCCCGGCTCATATTATTGAGGGGGTCATGTATGCCGGAAAGCTGTCCACGCCATTGACAATTGTTGTGAGTCGGTTGGAACTCCCTTTAACGTTGGCTCATATTATTGGGGACGTTAAGGGGACCGTCCTTCACGACTCAACATATTAAATTGTGCATTCGTAACAGCCATTTTATGGCCATAAAGGCAGAGAATTAAAGCCTCAAATGACAGGCCTTTGATTACCCTCCTCAACACCTATAAATACCAGACTATGATCACCGATTCTTCCTCACAAGCATTTCAAAAAAATTCCCTCAGAAAAGCAATAAGCTCTCACGCTGCAACTCTGCCAGATTTCACAGTTGAGTTCCTGCACAAGTTGAAACCCAGTGTCGTACACCAAAATTTTTGGCAAAGGGCTGATTGATTCCTGCGTTTTTGGAACCGCCAGATTTCAGACTTCACACTTTTTACCAGATTCAGACTTCAGATTAGTAAGTGGGCTTTTGCTATTATATTCGTTTGATATATTATATATATATTATCCATGTAAGAATTCAGTTTTGAACCTACTGTTCGAGCACTTTTCTGTTCAGATCTCTGTTTCACTTCAAGCTCTGTTTTGCACTGATATTTATGTCGTAATATGGGTCTACGGAATATTCCGCACTCTGGGTTACTTGGTGTAACCACATGGCCTCGACCCCTTAGAGGAGTAAAAATTAGGGACTGATCAGTAAACCATAGACACGAAGTAATTATCAGTGCTAGTTTTCTGCTACTCGTTCTGTTAAGTTCTGACATGCTCTGTTAAGCTCTGTTATGCTCTGTTCCGAATTCTGTTAAATATGTATATATATTTGTTGTTTGCTCGAATGGTATCCCCCACTTGCTGAGTGTTTACCCAAACACTCACCCCTTACTTCTCTACCCAGATAAGAATGAAGAGCAGGTAGAAGAAGAAGAACAAGAACAATTTTGGGGCTGGTGAAGATTCAGTTTCTGTTGATGTAATAATTTAATTTTTTCGCTTCCGCAATTTTCTCTGATTTCCAATTTAAAAAAAATTTTATTTCGATTATTAATAGACTGTTTGGGCTATGCTATGATGGCTTAATGTTTCACATTTTTTATAATTTTTTAATATTGCTGATGTCATGAGTTTCGGTCTCGGGGCGTGACATTTTAGTGGTATCAGAGCTCACTAGGTACATAATCAGGCTGGGAAACCAAATCTGAAATTTTCAAGTTCTAGGAAGAATTTCGGATTTTGGCGACAGACCAGTGTTGCCCTCCGAAAACACATTTTTGCCTTTTTGAAAATACACTAACCTTTTGTACAGGACTCCGACAAACCATCCAAGGTCTCCAAGAAGCTAACAATGCCCCTGCTCCATTCGATGGTGAATGGGAGGAAGAACCGGAAGAAGAACCAGAAGAGGAAGAGATTGAGGATATTCCTCTGGGCGAGGGAGAGATAGATGATGAATATGATATATTTTAACTTGTATTCAATTCATCTTTCTATTCGAATAAATTGCTTAGCCTTCAAGATATCTTATTCTCGACCTTTCACAGTTATATACCGCCATTCTTAATAAAGATTCCCTATGGCAGAATATGTCAGGCGATCGAAGAAGCGATAGGAACAATGGAGGCGAAGGACCCTCAAACAACGGAACTGGTCTTAGCAGAGAAGACCTAATGGCAATAGCTACAATTGTTGCCACAACGCTTCAAGGGTTAGTTTGTCCCAACCACAACCAAGCTCCACCTCCTCCCCCTCCACCCCGTGGGACGAAGTTCTACTACGAGTACCTCCGAAAGAACAAAGCCCCCACCTTTGATGGGAGCCACGACCCCGAAGTTGCTCAGACCTGGACGAAGAACATCGAGACGCAACTTTGACTCCTGGAGGTCCCAGACGCAGTCAAAGTGGATGTGGTAACACCACTCCTCGACAGTAAAGCTGGGAAATGGTGGGAAGCAGTAGAGCCCACCATGACTGCCAATGGACAAGCTATGACGTGGCAGAGGTTTCGAGAAGCATTCTTGAAACAGTACTTTCCCATGGAAGTATGAATGCAAAGGCTCAGCGAGTTTGAGACCTTCACTCAGACCGCAGACATGTCGGTAGTAGAGTATACCTCCAAGTTCAATTCGTTGGGCACCTATGTCCCAACGATCATGGCGGATAACACTCTAAAAATGCACCGATACAAGAAGGGCCTAAACAGCCGTATCCAGTCAGCCCTGGCTGTCTACCAAGCCACGAGTCTCGAAGACTTAATGGGTGCTACAATCCGGGTAGAGACGGACATAAAGAGGCGGGAAGCGGACAATAAAAACAAACGCCCCCTCAATGCTCAGAGTTCGCATGGTGGGCCCAAGAACAAGCGGCCAAACATCAACAACCGCGGCTAAGCTACTACACCGAATAACCAGACATTGCCAACTTGCTCATCCTGCGGACAACGTCATAGTGGAGACTGTCGGAAGCATAGCGGTGCATGTTTCAAGTGTGGAAATATGGGCCACCGAATTGCGGATTGTCCGGAGAACCAAGGTGCAAAAGCTGGACCGAGCAATGCGGCTCCGAGCAAGCCAAAGCCTAGGGAGGATAAGACCAATGCTCGTGTGTTCGCAATGACACAGGAAGAAGCTGAAAACTCCAGCGACGTGGTGGCAGGTACCATTTCTATCAACAAGATACCTGCTATGTGTTGTTTGATTGTGGTGCTACGCATTCATTCGTGTCCAGGAGATTTGCAAAGAAGTTAGGGTTAGAACCTGAAATTCTATCTGAACCCTATCGAGTAGCAACTCCTACCAACGCTACCATCGAAACACATAAGATCCATCAAAACTGTGAGATTTCGATAAGCGGCCATTCGTTTTCCGCAAACCTGATACAACTCAACATGGTCGAGTTCGATGCCATCTTAGGGATGGATTGGTTATCTAAGAACCATGCAATGGTAGATTGCCGAAGTAAGAGCGTGAAGCTCCAAACCCTGAGTCAATAAGAGCTGATATATCATGGGAAGAACAAGGAGCGAAAGTCCCTACTTTCTGCAGCCCAAGCATGGACAGCTATGAATCAGGAGCAGAATTTTTCTTGGAAATGATCCAAGAAATAAAAGAAGGAGATGAACTCAAACTAGAAGACATCCCCGTAGTGCAGGAGTTCGCAGATGTGTTTCTAGATGACTTACCTGGAAAGGTTCCTGACAGAGAGATTGAGTTCGAAATCAACCTTGTGCCCGGGTCGGCCCCAATCTCCAAGGCACCCTATCGAATGGCACCTGCTGAACTCAAGGAGCTCAAGGATCAACTACAAGAACTGCTAGACAAAAAGCAGATCAGACCCAGTGTGTCACCTTAGGGAGCTCCAGTTTTATTCGTCAAGAAGAAGTATGGATATATGAGATTGTGTATCGACTATCATGAACCGAACAAGATCACAATCAAGAATAAGTATCCTCTTCCGAGAATTGACGATCGTTTCGATCAACTCAAGGGAGCCACAACCTTCTCCAAGTTGGATTTGAGGTCGGGTTATCACCAGCTGAAGATCAAGGCTGAGGATTGTTCCGAAAACTGCATTTAGAACAAGATATGACCATTACGAATTCACGGTGATGCCATTTGGTCTAACTAATGCACCAGCAGCCTTCATGGACCTCATGAACCGCGTGTTCAAGTCGTTCCTCGACAAGTTTGTAGTGGTGTTCATAGATGATATACTTGTATATTCATCAAGTGAAGAAGACCACAAGGAACATCTCCGAGTAACTCTCCAAACCCTGCGAGAGAAACAACTGTACGCCAAATTCAAGAAGTGTGAATTCTGGCTGAAGAGTGTGGCATTCCTAGGCCATATAATTTCCGAAGCTGGCGTATCAGTAGATCCAAAGAAGGTAGAAGCCATAATGGACTGGCCTGCACCTAAGACGGTGACAGAGGTTAGAAGTTTCTTGGGATTGGCCGGCTACTATCGAAAGTTTGTAGAAGGCTTCTCTTCTATAGCCTTACCAACTACCCAACTCACGACTTAGAGCTTGCTGCGATGGTTTTTGCCCTAAAGATTTGGCGACACTATCTTTATGGGGCAAAGTGCGAAGTATTCACCGACCATCAAAGTCTCAAGTACATATTCACTCAGAAGGAATTGAATTTGAGACAAAGGAGATGGCTCGAGCTGTTAAAGGATTACGACTTAACGATCAACTACCACCCAGGAAAAGCAAATAAGGTGGCCGACGCGCTAAGTCGGAAGAATATGAGTAATGTGGTATTATCATCGCTCTCAGCCCAACCATGCCTGAGAGAATTGGTCCAAATGAAGCAAGATCAAGACCTCGGCTTGATGAGGCTGAAAGAACAGATCAAGGAAAGGGAATCACCTGATTTCCGAACGGACCAAGATGGGATCCTTTGGATGAACGGACGACTATGTGTACCCGACGTCGATAACCTCCGTCAGGAAGTGATTTCTGAAGCACATAAGTACAAATTCTCAATCCACCCGGGAATTACAAAGATGTACAGAGATTTGAAAGAACACTTTTGGTGGAATGGGATGAAAAGAGATGTTGCTGATTTTGTTGCAAGATACCACGTATGCCAACAAGTCAAGGCCGAACTTCAAAGACCTGGAGGATTGTTACAACCACTGGAAATTCCAGAATGGAAGTGGGAAAACATATCAATGGACTTTGTAGTTGGTCTACCGAAGACAAGACTAGGCCACGATGGAATATGGGTAATCGTGGATAGGTTAACAAAATCCGTGCACTTTCTGCCTGTCCGAATGAACTACGGCTTGGATAAGCTAGCTTCCTTGTACATGGACAACATCGTCAGGCTGCACGGAGTTCCAACAAGCATCCTGTCAGATAGGGACCCAAGGTTCGTATCTCGTTTTTGGAAGAGCTTCCAAAAAGCCATGGGAAGTAAGGTTACTCTCAGTACTGCTTATCATCCGCAAACATATGGTCAAACTGAGAGGACCATCCAGACCCTAGAAGACATGCTGCGGACTTGCACATTAGACTTCGGTAGCAATTGGAGCGAACATCTACCCCTAATAGAGTTCGCGTACAACAATGGCTACCACAGCAGTATAGGGATGGCACCATTCGAAGCTCTCTATGGACGGAAATGTCGATCGCCGTTGTATTGGGATGAAGTTGGAGAAAAGGCCATCTCAGGACCTGAACTCGTCCAAGAGACAGTGAAAAAGGTAGCCATTATAAAGGAGAGACTGAAGGCAGCCCAGGATCGACAGAAAAGCTGGGCAGATTTAAAGGGAAGACCCTTGACCTTCGAGGTAGGTGAAAAAGTGTACCTTAAGGTTTCACCAATGAAAGGAGTAGTCCGATTCGATAAGACCGGAAAACTGAATCCCCGGTATGCCGGACCATTCGAAATCTTGGAAAGAGTAGGAACACTTGCCTACAGACTGGCCTTACCACCCAGTATGTCAAAAATCAACAATGTCTTCCATGTCTCACAACTAAGGAGATATATCACGGATTCTAGTCATGTTCTCGATGAAGGACCACTTCTTGTGGAAGGGAATCTGACCGAAGGACTGAAATATGAAGAAGTCCCAATTCGAATCGTGGACACAAAGGACCAGGTACTTAGACGAAGAACCATCCCGTACGTCAGAGTCCAATGGTCCAACCACACCGAGAGAGAAGCCACATGGGAAATGGAAGAGAAGATGCACAATCAATATCCCTACATTTTTGATGATCAAGGTAACCAAAGTTTCGAGGTCGAAACTTCTTTTAAGGAGGGAAGGATGTGAAAACCCAAAAAAAAATCAGATTCGGGTTGGTCAAATCAGATTCGGGTTTGGTCAACTCAGATTCGGTTCGGTCAACTCAGATTCGATTCGATCAACTCAGATTCGAGACAGTCAAGAGTCAACTCAGATCCGAGACAGTCAACTCAGCTTTGACTGGTCAACTCAATTTCGGACGGTCAACTCAGATTTGACCAAGAAAACTCAGATTCGACGACGAAAATTCAGATTCGACGATGTAAATTCAGATTTGGCGACGCAGATTCAGATTTGGCGATGCAGATTCATATTTGACGACGCAGATTAAGGTTTGGCGACGCAGATTCAGATTTGGCGATGCAGATTCAGGTTTGTAAAGGAAACTTGCGAATTTCAGTATGCTTCTACACGCGTACAGAACAGTTTTCACGATCATAACTGCCAATTTAGGGTGAATAATGGCCTTCATGGTTTTAACCGACGAATTTAGGAGTTAATGGCCAATTAAACCTCTTAATTCAAGGGATTAAATTGTGCATTCGTAACAGCCATTTTATGGCCATAAAGGCAGAGAATTAAAGCCTCAAATGACAGGCCTTTGATTACCCTCCTCAACACCTATAAATACCAGACTATGATCACCGATTCTTCCTCACAAGCATTTCAAAAAAATTCCCTCAGAAAAGCAATAAGCTCTCACGCTGCAACTCTGCCAGATTTCACAGTTGAGTTCCTGCACAAGTTGAAACCCAGTGTCGTACACCAAAATTTTTGGCAAAGGGATGATTGATTCCTGCGTTTTTGGAACCGCCAGATTTCAGACTTCACACTTTTTACCAGATTCAGACTTCAGATTTGTAAGTAGGCTTTTGCTATTATATTCGTTTGATATTATATATATATTATCCATGTAAGAATTCAGTTTTGAACCTACTGTTCGAGCACTTTTCTGTTCAGATCTCTGTTTCACTTCAAGCTCTGTTTTGCACTGATATTTATGTCGTAATATGGGTCTACGGAATATTCCGCACTCTGGGTTACTTGGTGTAACCACATGGCCTCGACCCCTTAGAGGAGTAAAATTAGGGACTGATCAGTAAACCATAGAAACAAAGTAATTATCAGTGCTAGCTTTTCTGCTACTCGTTCTGTTATGTTCTGACATGCTCTGTTAAGCTCTATTATGCTCTGTTCCGAATTCTGTTAAATATGTATATATATTTGTTGTTTGTTCGAATGGTATCCCCCACTTGCTGAGTGTTTCCCCAAACACTCACCCCTTACTTCTCCACCCAGATAACAATGAAGAGCAGGTAGAAGGAGAAGAACAAGAACAATTTTGGGGTTGGTGAAGATTCAGTTTCTGTTGATGTAATAATTTAATTTTTTTCGCTTCCGCAATTTTCTATGATTTCCGATGTAAAATCGATTTTATTTCGATTATTAATAGACTGGTTGAGCTATGCTATGATGGCTTAATGTTTCACAATTTTTATAATTGTTTAATATTGCCGATGTCATGAGTTCCGGTCTCGGGGCATGACATACAGAGCCAGTACCAGAAATGGTCGCACCTAGGAGATCCGAAAGGATTCCTAGGGCTCCTGAGAGATATGGTTTTCTCTTTGAAGATGATCAAAGTGATCAAGTTGTTGGATCTAATCCAAGAACTTTCAAGGAGGCAATTTCCGATGCTGATTCTAATTTGTGGCTTGAAGCAATGCAGTCTGAGTTTGACTCAATGCATGCGAACCAAGTTGGACTATTGTTAACCCTCCCGAAGGAATTGTTCCTATTGGGTGTAAATGGGTATACAAGAGGAAACTTGGGCCTGATGTTAAGGTAATGACCTACAAGGCACGACTGGTCGCGAAAGGCTACACTCAAAGGCAAGGTGTTGACTCTGATGAAACATTTTCACCAGTCGCAATGTTCAAGTCGATTAGAATCTTATTAGGCATAGCCGCATGGTACGACTATGAGATATGACAAATGGATGTGAAAACTGCGTTCCTTAATGGAAAAACTAAGGAAGAGATCTATATGATGCAGCCTGGGGGTTTCACATCTGTGGGAAGTGAGCATAAGGTATGCAAACTTCAGAGATCGATTTAAGGTCTCAAACAAGCATCGAGGAGTTGGAACCTGAGATTCAATGAAACAATTAAGGAATTTGGTTTCATCAAGAATCCCGAGGAGCCATGTGTATATAAGAAGGTAGTTAAAAGCGTTGTGACATTCCTTGTACTTTACGTTGATGACATTCTACTCATTGGGAATGATGTAGGAATGCTGCAGTCAACTAAAGTATGGTTGTCTAGTAGATTTTCGATGAAGGACATGGGTGAAGCATCCTATATTCTTGGAATACAGATCTATCGGGATAGATCGAAACGGATGCTCGGACTCACCTAAGCTACCTACATAGATACCATACTTAAGTGGTTCTCTATGGAAGAGTCCAAGAGAGGACACCTACCTATGTGCCACGGGGTAACTCTATCTAAGTCTATGTGTCCAAAGACTCATGAGGAGATAGAGAGTATGGCATGTGTGCCATATGCCTCGGCAATAGGTAGTATTATGTATGGCATGATCTCAACTAGACCAGATGTCGCATATGCTCTGAGTGTCACGTGCCGCTACCAGGCCAACCCCGGCCAATTGCATTGGAAGGCTGTGAAGGATATTCTTAAGTACTTGCGAAGGACTAAGAATATGTTCATAGTCTATGGGGGTGGTGAACTGAAATTGGAAGGCTACACTGATTCTAGCTTCCAATGTGACGTGGATGATTAGAAGTCTGGGCGTCATTCCTGATGGAGTTGGTCCAGTCACGGGTGCCGTTGTGCAAGCAAAGGAGCCTAGGTCTCACCAAAGATCCAAACATATACTGAGGAAATACCACATAATCCGGGATATTGTGGCTAGAGGTGACATAGCAGTTGAGAGAGTTGCCTCTGTGGACAACGTTGCTGATCCACTTATGAAGCCCTTGCCAGGACCGTTGTTTGAAAAACATCGCAAAACAATGGGACTGCGTCTGATGAGTAGTTGGCTATAGGGCAAGTGGGAGATTGTTAGAGTAGATGCCCAACTAGCCAACTTATGGCGTGTGGGTTTTATAGACTCTTGTATATGACAATCTTTATATATGATATTCGCATTTATTTATGGCATTCTTTATTTTCATTATGATTATAATGTTAACAATTGTGTTGGATAAAGACCTAGAATGCACCATAGTGTATGTTAGATGTGATAGTGGGTATGACGGCTATCATGAAACACATAGTCGATTGGGCCGTCAAAATGAGGATAAGGCCGCCCGAGCTTGAGACTAGCATTTGCGATGTGAAGTACCATGTTTCATTGGTAGGGAACATTGTGATGTTCTGAGCATGCAGATGGATAGTGACCTGGTGATCTATCGAACTACCCTCGTTCGGACTTTCCAAGTGGTTACCATTTGTCGAGTGGATAAGTCCGAGGTCTTGGTTGTACTGATTAGTCCTCACTACTCGAAAAGTCATTGAGGCTCTAAAAGATAGGCGTCTCACTTTGACCCGTTTGCCGACTCACTTGGGGTCATTAGGCGGCGGGATTGGGTGAGGTCCCGATACATGTAGGAGTCGATGCTTCGTTGTCGAGAATTCACCGCTCGCTTACATGCGTGGTTATCTTATGATATCTGAGGAGATAATAGTGTATAAATCTCTGGCCAGAGTACTAGAAGTGTTTTAGGTAAATGGGTTTACCTAGTAACACTCGCGATGTCACTATTCGATCTCCAAGATGTATGCATAGATATCGGATCTCTAGCGACTCTCGATTTACCAATGGTTGTTGAGCTGATCGGGATATATGTGTTGAAAGGACCGTACTGTAAGCTAACCACGACCAATTGGTTCTTGCAGGCACTATCAGTGATACCTAGGGGATCATGGAGCGATGTTGCTAGGCGCTTTACCATGATCCGTTGGGCATGTCCGAAATTGTGATTTCGGAGCCACAATGGTTGTGGGCCCACGGCTAGCTGTATCCCTGAACCATTGAGGGTCACACAAGTACTGGATTCATGATTCCCGCACGGAAACTGAGCTCAATGTGTTGAGCATACAAAGAGGATTTTAGGGAGTGCGACTTCCTAAAAGTCAACAGGGTCAAATTGCAATTTCCCGCTGTTGAGGGGCAAAACTATCATTTTGGACTAGGTATCAGAAAATTGTTTTTCACGTCATAACATTCAGTTTTGGAAACTGATTCGATCGGTCCGATCTGATCGTCGATCGGAGTTGTGATGAAACCGTGGAATGAACCGAATGTTCATATATGAACTTGGGCCTGACCCAAGTCCAATGGGCCGGTTCAAGCCCATGTATACATATTATATGTTAATATTGTATTAGGGCTTAATCACTTGTATCATTACACACAACCCTAACCTCCAAAAACCTAAGTCTCGGCCGCCCCCTCTCCACCACCTCACGCACGCCGCCGGCCGCCGCCCTCCACCGCCGATCGCCGCCGCCCGCCGTTGTGCAATCGGACTTGTTCCGATCAGTTTTTCGAGGTGATTCCGTCTGTGGAAAAATCCACCAGCTTTCTAGTGCAGGCTGATTGGAGGAAGATCGTTTTCGGTCGTGGACCTGATTGGAGGATCTACCGCCGCCTAATTTATTTTATACACTATTATCCCCTCAGATAGCATAGGATATCCACGCATGTCTGCGAGCGGTGAATCCTCGACAACGATGCATCCTACATGCATTGGAAAGTTCGAAGGAGGGTAGTTCGATAGATCACCAGGTCACTATCTATCTGCATGCTCAGAACATCAAAATGTTCCCTACCAATGAAACATGGTACTTCGCATCGCAGATACTAGTCTCGAACTCGGGCGGCCTTATCCTCATTTTGACGGCCCAATCGACTAGGAACATGTTCAGAATACACAGCGACTATTAGATGTGTTTTATGATAGCCGTCATACCCAATATCACATCTAACATACGATCTGCATGCTCAGAACATCACAATGTTCCCTACCAATTAAACATGGTACTTCGCATCGCAGATACTAGTCTCGAACTCGGGCGGCCTTATCCTCATTTTGACGGCCCAATCGACTAGGAACATGTTCAGAATACACAGCGACTATTAGATGTGTTTTATGATAGCCGTCATACCCAATATCACATCTAACATACGCTTTAGTGCATTCTAGGTCTTTACTCAACGCAATTGTAAATCATTACACACATAATGAAAGTAAAGAACGCCATATAAATAAATGCGAATATCATATATAAAGATTGTTTCATACAAGAGTCTATAAACCCACACGCCACAAGTTGGCTAGTTGGGCATCTACTCTAACAATCTCCCACTTGCCCTAAAGCCAACTACTCATCAGACGCAGTCCCATTGTTTCGCGATGTATTTCAAACAAGGGTCCTGGCAAGGGCTTCGTAAGTGGATCAGCAACGTTGTCTGCAGAGGCGACTCTCTCAACTGCTATGTCATCTCTAGCCACAATATCCCGGATTATGTGGTATTTCCTCAGTATGTGTTTGGATCTTTGGTGAGACCTAGGCTCCTTTGCTTGCGCAACGGCACCCGTGTTGTCGCAGTACACCGGGACTGGACCAACTCCATTAGGAATGACGCCCAACTCTTGGACGAAATTCCTTATCCAAACGGCTTCCTTAGCAGCAGCTGATGCTGCAATGTACTCAGCCTCAGTGGTTGAATCCGCGATGGTGTCTTGCTTGAAACTCTTCCAAGAGACAGCACCACCATTGAGCATGAATACAAATCCAGAGGTTGATTTCGAATCATCCACGTCACACTGGAAGCTAGCATCAGTGTAGCCTTCCAGTTTCAGTTCACCACCCCCATAGACCATGAACATATTCTTAGTCCTTCGTAAGTACTTAAGAATATCCTTCACGGCCTTCCAATGCAATTGGCCGGGGTTGGCCTGGTAGCGGCTCGTGACACTCAGAGCATATGCGACGTCCGGTCTAGTCGTGATCATGCCATACATAATAATACCTATTGCCGAGGCATATGGTACACGTTCCATACTCTCTATCTCCTCATCAGTCTTTGGACACATAGACTTAGATAGAGTGACCCCGTGGCACATAGGTAGGTGTCCTCTCTTGGACTCTTCCATAGAGAACCTCTTAAGTATGGTATCGATGTAGGTAGCTTGGGTGAGTCCGAGCATCCGTTTAGATCTATCCCGATAGATCTGTATTCCAAGAATATAAGATGCTTCACCCATGTCCTTCATCGAAAATCTACTAGACAACCATACTTTAGTCGACTGCAACATTCCTACATCATTCCCAATGAGCAGAATGTCATCAACATAAAGTACTAGGAACGTCACAGCACTTTTAACTACCTTCTTATAGACACAAGGCTCCTCGGGATTCTTGATGAAACCAAATTACTTAATTGTTTCATCGAATCTCAGGTTCCAACTTCGCGATGCTTGTTTGAGACCGTA